>DWPM01000022.1:0-12402 GCA_018251615.1 Spioniades abbreviata
GATACTTAGATAGATATTTTTTTTTGTCTTTTTTACACCCAGACATAGAACAAATACTTATGTCACACAAATGTTTGTCCTGGGTGGGAATCGATCCCACAACCTCCGGCTTAGTAGTCAGGTTCGCTAACCATTACACCAAGAGGCCAGTAATTTGGCCAGGCCAGGCCACTAATTTTAATGTGACTTTTTTTAAAAATATTTATTGTCTGATATATTTAGTAGATATCTTGTAATAAAGATAAGGTCTTTTGTAGAGACCATGGGGTTTTAGAATCTCGCGGTGAAAGAAAATATTTCCCATAATTTTCTCGTCTCGTCGTATGTGAAATCCACCGATATGCACTTGGCCAGCATAATGGGCGATTCTAAAAGCCTTAAAGACACTCCTTGGACTGTACCCAAATAGTCCTTCCGGGACAATGACTTTAAACAGGCTGCTTTGCGTCAAACTCATTCCAAGAGTCGCGACAATTCCACCGATAAAAGTATCCACTCTCATCCTCTCATTGATTAGTTCAGGAGGAGTGGTAGCAGCCAAAATGTTTTTTTTATTTGTATCAAACTCAAATATTAAAACTACAGATACCAATTTAAAATTTTGAATATCCATGATTTTATTGTAGTTATTTTTAATAATACTATCCATCGGTATGTCCACCCGTAGTATGTTAACTTTAATTAGATGAACTTTACTTACTACAAATATACTGTTACTGCTATTTCGTTATAATATTAACTATTATGTTCTAGTAATGTTGATGAGGATACCTGGACAGCATTATGAGAACGTGAGATCGCCTAGCTCCGTGTCTTTGTTAGCGAAGGAAGGATTGGTAAGACACTTATAACCTTGTTGTACTTCTATTTGTAATTTCATTATATTTCCTGTAGGTATATTACATTTGAATAATATAAAGGATATATTAAAAATATTTGTGATAACAGTTTTTTGGGTACGATGATCATTCAGTATCGGGTCGGAGCATGTGCTAATATTTTTATATTCTAAGCCTAGCAAGGTCGCAGATGGACTGCCTGATGGTGAGTAGTCACCGTCGCCTATGGGCATAGGTGACACTGAACATAACTAAAAGTCTCACAGTATGGCTCTTTTTGTAGACTGACGTGACCTGGCGGGATTTGACGGTGCACAAGCTTATGCAGGAGTATGATCTCGAGTTTCAGCCCAATTTCGACAAACATATATTTCTCATTATACACGAAGCTGAACTCATGGAACAATTGGGTGAGTTCAACTTTAGATTGTTCCCATAAAAATTGAGCTAATTTTTATGTTTTAATAGAAGCAATAAATGAGTACGCCGCCTATGGGGCTAAATGGTCACTGTTATTCCCTGGACATGTGACATGGCATTTCAATAAAACAGGTATTTTTTCTAAATATCGGAAATGGGTCGGGTACTAGGATTTAACGCCTCAAACAATTCTTACGCCACGCCACACTCAGTAAACAGTAACATGAACACTACGCCTATGAAGAAGAAGTAGTTTTATTTTATACGTGCACTACCAAAGTTATGTAACGTATAAAAATTTTGATTAGCAGCCCTCCGAACCAAGTTGCAATAGTTTTCTAGCGGTTTTCTTTTCCACTAATGCTAAAGCTTTGACGTGGCAATCTTTGATTAGAGGAATTGACAGTTGTCGTACGCTTATTGGTTAAAATCTTAAAGCTAAATCACAGTCATTCTCACACATTGTTATCCATTTCATAGAGTGAGATTAAATAGAATGCCAAGTTCGGCTAGCGGGACAGCTTATCTGAATTACGGCGCAAGGAGTTGCCTCTCTATCGCATTACTCGCAATAGATTTAAGCTCCATCACCATCACCTGGACGGGTGGCGGTTCTCCACGATAACGAAGAACGATCTTCCTCTCAAGTCATTTAAGGAGCGCTATGATATGGGGATCTTCAAAAAAGGTGCTAAAAGAGCCCTCCTTACAAGCCGGTAAAGCATTGGCGTCTCCCCTGGTGTCGTCTATGTTCATAGGCGACGGTGACCGCTTACCATCAGGTGGCCCGTCTGCCTCTTTGCTGGGTTAAGTTCATAAAAAAAACCAGATTTCTACGACGTCCAAAAATACAAAACGGAAAATAAATAACATTATCAATACCTTACATACCATACGTTTTGTTGTTTCTGATCTATCGAAAAAATTTTGTGCTGGAGAAAAATTGTACCATGGAGTAGATACTCATGTACATCTCAAGTCGAAGATAATTTTTATGAGTATCACTCCACTGTACAATTTTTCTCCAGCACAAAGTTACCTCTCCTTTACACTTTTCCTTGTATAAGGTTTCGATCTACCGTCGAACATTCGCGACGTGGCGATGCAGAAGTCCCGTTTGTACTACGAGCTGGAAGCGCTGGAGGACGTGATAGCTAAATACAACGCGAGCACCAAGTCCCTCAGTTCGTCCGAAACGCATCTGATGAAGCGCCACCTGTTGGATATGGAAAGGCACATCCTGCCCGGCCTGACGCGGATAACGTGGACCGCTCTCGGGATCAACGACTACATCATGGACATCACTAAAGGTAAATTGTAAAACGTAAGGCTAAAGTTAAGCCTTAGAGAGACTAAAAATTAGAAATAAAATAAAAAAAAATATTTACAAAAAATTCAGCGTTAAAGGTAGAAGGTAGGTCTTTGGATATTTCGGTATGAGATAATGAAAATTGTCAATAAATGGAGTTAAGAATAATTACTTTGTATTTCTTCTTGATTTTTAAAGTCATTTAAGTTTCATCCAAAAGTTGTACCATCACCATATTTACGCATAATTCATATCTGACTAAAACATATAATTCCCTGTAAGTTCTAGCAAGCGAAATTAATAATGGCACAAAATGTTTAGGTGAAAACTCCCTGCAAGCAGTGTACCAGCAACTGAAAACGGTGGAAAAGGAGATACACTTTTTAATCCATCAAATCAATCAGTTTGATTTGTTTCCGCTTCTTCGACCGAAGAACTACGTAGATCCGGACACCGGTGAAGTCGATGAAACGTGGCTGTATCCTTGCAAGGTATAAGATATTATTTATTTGAGTCCGTTATTAAATCGTTTCCTTTACATTAAAACGAATAATGTACCAATATTTATTCTAGTCTAAATCTGCGTCTCTTTGTTTCTTCGTGCCCTTTCGGAACCGCGAAATATTCTTATACGTTTATATAGAGAAATGAAAACACTTTTTTTCTGTAAATTTTCCTAGATGAATACAAAACGTTCTTTTCTATTTGTTCAGACTTACTTCGTGGAAGTGGAAAACGAGCGGCTAGAACGTATGGCGATGCTCTCGCGGATATACGAACGCATTGGGCCCATACTGATGAAGCTAGAGTACCTTATTCTTGGCACGAGTACGGGAAAATCGGCCGTGATGTCCGCATATTACACTTACTGGGAGAAGAAAATATTCAAGTGTCTTGTCACGTAAGTGTAAAAAAGAAGTAGCAATTCGATGGATGGTTTCCATGTAACTGGAGTCATGGTATGATTACACCATGAACAATTCATTTAAAAACTGAATTCCTGTAAAAAGATTGTGACCAGCAAGATCTGGAAATATGGATTTGTTTTCCGATAGTTTAATATATGATTAATATTTAGTTAAAGTAAATAGTAATTCAATCAATCGACCGGTTAGAATTATGAAGTAATAGTACATGTTTGTCATACAAAATGATTAAAAGTATTCAATTGACTTGACAGTCCACATCCTTCAGCGTGACATAATAATGTCGTATTGGCTTTTGTTATATATTTTTCCATTCAGTTCCATCATTTGCTCAGCGACAAGACGCCGCCGCTACTGACAAGCATTTTTCGACCATGACATAATAAACATAAGGTCCATGATCCCACAGCCTAACTATTGAGAACCTGGAAAAGCTCCAGCATATGCTCAGCGATACAATGCCGCTATTAGTGACAAGCATTTTTTAATCTTAACGTAATCGACATAAGGTTCATTATGCCACAGCCTGACTCTTGAGAACCTGGAGCAGTTCCAGCATATGCTGAGCGATAAGACGCCCCTGTTTCAAGTGGACGCGGTGCTGGTGCCCCCGGACATCGCCATGAGGCCCACGCCGGCAGAAGTTTGCAACATCCTCGGATACAATATCAAGCATTTCTTGAATAGGTACAGTTAAACACATACTTTTCTTGATAGTATTTTTACTGCCAACATTATATGTATATTAAAAAAAATTTTGACTGTCGGTACGATACGATGCTGGTACGATTTTCCTAAGTCAAGTACTTACCGACGTTTTTTTGGGCTCTAGGCGACTGTAAAAACTTCATACGTTTGTTAGGTGAGCGATTTTAGAAAATTGGGTTTTTCGTTTACTCTAATACCTAAAGTTCTTACTATGCTTTAACATACCAACCCCTATTTCCCTACTTCCCTACTAATATTATAAATGTGAATATAAATTTACTCAACTGATTAATCATAAATCTTTGTACCCATATTTTTAAAGGTACTAGAAAGAACATAGGGTCCTTTTTATTTAAAAAAAAATTTTTTACAGAGGTTTTAAAACAATTTTTTTTATCGAGTAAGGCTATCGGCCATATACCAGCGGAGCATCAATGAGAAATGTTACAAAAACGGGAAAAAAGTGATGCCTGAACGATTTATAGTGGACTATATTTTAATAGGTTTTTATCCTCAAATAAACGCGGGTTAAAACCGCGGGGCTTAACTGCGAGTAGTTATGTCAAATATGTAGACAGGTATACATTTTAACGACATTGGACTCTTGCAAGTACGTTAAAGCCGTACTAGTTAATACATTACACCGTAATATATTCCGCAGGCTGACAGCTTTTCCTCGTTGGATGAAGAAGACCTGCCTCCCCTGCCCTCCGCAACGGATCGCCGAGGCCACCGGAAACGAGTTCTACGTGTTCTCGTATTTCGAAGATGTTCTTCGCGTAGTGGCCATTAACGATATGACTCTGCTCATTCAGGACACGATATATAGACTGACGCAGGACATAAATATTTATATACAGAAGTAAGAAAGAAAAATAGATTTGTTTATATTTGATATATTTTTTCTTTAATTTTAAAGTTGAAAAGAAGCTTATGTCAGTACATTAAACTATTTCAGTATATTCGTTTCAGTTGACAAATTATTTCGGTATTCAATGTTATGATTTGTTGTATGCGGTTCACGCAAATAAAAATGATTTGATTTGATTATATTTGCAAACTTCATTTGTGTATTAAAAATCGAGGGCCACCGCAACATAAAATAATATAATCGGTGTGTGTCAGTTCTATTATCATTTGAGTCTTCTAGCACATATTAAACAAGGACCATATCTAAATTTCGACGTATTTTATGACAGATGGCAGAAGTACCAACACCTGTGGGCCTTCGACAAGAACCTGTCGTGCGAGAAGTACATTCAGAAGCACGAGCAAATTCAGAAGTATGACGAGAAGTTCTTCTTCTTCGAAGACATCATAGCCGATTTAAACGAACACGGGAAATTCGTGGACATCGGAGCGATCAGAGTGAACTTACGACCGATCATTCGCCAGGTGCAGGATCACGCCCAAGAATGGAAGAACATCTTGGGACACTGCATCGTGTCCAAGACTAGAATGAACATGTACGATTTGAAGAATCAAATTGAGGTATTTCCATTTGATACCAATTCGATGAGAAAGTTTTGGTTATCGCTGCAAAACAATTTATTAAAAAACATGTTTAAATAGAAATTTAGAGTTAAATAGACTATTTTCCGCAACATTGTCACATTTTGTGAGTGATGAATCCATAACCATTTAAATTGGACTCCTGTGAATATGAGAACATGTTGTATATAGATTTCAAATTGTGAACTATACGAGTTACTTCTTCATTCTTCTTGATTTGTTTGTTTAACCGTAATCATTGTTATAATTATATAAATGAAATTGAAACATTTTCAGTCACTACGCATGACAATGAACATGAACATAAAAGGGCTGGAGGACTTCAAGCTGGTGATGGCGACCATAGCCCAAGTGCAACAACTTACGATCACCGCCGAGGTCAAGTTTAGAGGCATGCAGGAGATCTGTCACATGCTGAGACAACACAACATCGATGTGAGTATTTTTTATGCCCACTACATACTCTGCCATCGTCCTATGTCGAGGGAACCATGGACAAACGGAACCATAAGAACCCAAAGACTGAAACTGGGAAAATGAATGTCATCTGATCATTGAAACATCTGATAAGCAAATGTCTTAGTCAAACATATGTATAACCAAAAGCGTATGAAGTATGTAAAGCCGTAATTGTCTAGCGTTATCATTGTAATGCCTAAATGCATTCCGTCTTTATCATTAGAATGTGACCCTAGAATATATGTAGTAGCCTTATAATATAAACCCTATTACTACGAGTTAATTCGTCAATTAAACTCTTAGGTCTCAGACGAAGACATCCAATTCGCGAAAAACCTAGAGTCCTCCTGGGGCAGCCTGTACCAGACGTCGCTTTTCCGCGGCAACACGCTGGAGCACACCAAAGAGAAGTTCTCTAAGCTCAATGTGGTGGAGATATCAAATTTTCTGAGAGAATTGGACGATTTCGTGGAGAAATTTGACAACGAGGGACCAGCAACTGTTGGCGATGATATGGATAAAGGGCTGCTGTTGATGGAGGTGACGAAGTTTGAATCTAAATAAATAATGATAATGCATCTACTTTGTCTTTAGTTATCTTGATGATTGTGCATCTTGCATATAGAATTTCCTTCCTACAAAATGCCTAAATGATCCTAAAGAAGAGCTGTAATGTGTTATTTATATCTAGGAAAAAAATCGACTGTGACGGTCAATATATTATGTGTAAAGAAATCAAGGGAGATATATCAGACAGTCCTATATAATTTGTTGGCCTGAAAAAACTTATAATCATTATATTCAGCTTTTCATTCAATTCCCCTGATAGCACAATTGGATAATACATTAATTCCTCGGTCTTTAATATTATAATGTTTGTTGGCGCACCGAAATTGTGTATATAGTTGCATGTATTTAGTATGCATGTTGTGCAGCTTTTTGACGAGATATTCTCCCTCGGTGGGTCGTTAAACCTTTTTCGTAATCGCATAGCGTAAATTGCTATTGGCTTAACCATATTCGGTCACAAATTGACGACCTATTTGTAGAAAAAAATGGTGATGGGTCTGATTAAGCGATAAGATATAAGATTTTCAAAAATACTATAAAAGCACTATAGACGACTTAGTTATTAGCACTTGTACTATTGTTTTTTTCTATTCCATTTCTAAAAACTTTCAGGAATATACAAAATACTTCGATGAGTTAGAATCTCGAAAGAAAGTCCTCCAAGCGGCCGAGCAACTGTTCGACAACCCTCTCGCCGACTTCTCGAACTTCAACCGAGCGAAGACGGACTTTCAAGCGATGGACCAGATTTACAAGATCTATAAAGCGCAGAAGAACGCCAGGGAACTGTGGGCCAAGACGCTCTGGGTGAATCTTAACCCGCAGGCGCTGGTAGATGGTATCGAACAGTTCTTCAAGGAATACAGGTTAGTTTTAATATAGATTCGTCACTGTTATTGAGGGTTACTGTATGACATACGCAAGATAGTAAGTAAGTGGTTTAAAATTAGAATTAGAAGCAGAATTTGAATCTATTAGACAAAACATTTGGTGGTCGTCTATATTTGTGTATAGAAATAGGTATTACAATAATTAATAAGTTTGCAATGAAAAATTCATAATAATAATAATATTGATATAATCAATAATATAAATAATATTTTATGTCCCCTTGGTAATTATTATTAATCCTAGTTTCGGTACTCGTATAGAAAACTACCGAAAGCAGTTCGTCTGACGTCCACTGGTCTAATGTTGGACCTAAAGATGAAGCAGTTCAAGGGCGTAGTACCCCTCATGGTGTCGCTGAAGAACGAGGCGATGCGGGAAAGACACTGGAAGGAGCTTATGGCGAAGACTGGTAACATATGACATGTTTTTTTTTTAACCTAGCAAAGGCATACGGGCCCCTGATGGTAAGCGGTCACCGTCGCCTATGGACATGGGCGACACCAGGGGAGCCGCCAATGCTTTGCCGCTTTTTAAGGAGAGCTCTTTTAGCAGCTTTTTTTCAAAAACCCCATATTTTTATATTTTAGTTTAATATACATATAGCTATAATAAATGAGAAACCAATCCATGCCTCGACACAGGAGATATTTAAGAATAAGATGTAGGTAGGCTTTGTAGGGCCAATAGAATCCAAAATTATTATTTTTATATGTTTCTTGCTTCTCTGTCGATATTTGATGCGATTTTTACAGTTGTATTGGTCGTTGTAGCTGGAGACGTAACTTTGGAACACCCGTTTCATCTTAACACGCCGCTAGAATTTGATATATTAATCAATAAAATTTTAAGGTGGTTAAGGCGGTTGTTTAATAAATAAAATTTTAAGGCGGTATGGAGTCCGCAGGTTCTCAATAATGTTTTTATATTTCTTTTTAAAACATTAAGTACATGCAAATTGGATACATCCTGTTATAGATAGTTCATGTTGTTAAAGTTTGCGTTATTTCACATCTCACAGGTCAAGATTTCGACATGTCACCGGAACGTTTTACGTTGGAGAACATGTTCGCTATGGAACTGCACAAATACCAAGACGTCGCCGAAGAGATTGTGAACCACGCTATTAAAGTTTGTACAAACAGTACAGGTTTTTTGTACTTACAGTTACCAAGTATTCAATAGGAATGATGACTGTCAAGTGTCAAGTCAATTGAGATACTTTTAATGAGCTGTCAAAATGCAAAATATACATTATATTTTTATGAGGAACATAAACATTTACATAGGTCATAATTATTGGTAGTCAACTAACTGTAATATGATTAACTGACTGCTTAATAAAGATCATACATTTACCACTTATAGGAATTACTGGAAAAATAGTCCAGTTTTTTAGACATTATTCTTATGGAAATTCTGTTTTAAAACTAATCGTTCATGGCGTCATTATCTTAGAGTATACTATGCTAGTGGACTATAGCCGCAATTCTAAATCCACAGCATAGCAGTAAGATTATTTTTTGTTAGCTTTAAACTTATAAGACACTTTGAATCCATTATGTTGATCACGAATCTTCTAAATCTAATCATTCATTCATCTTTAGGTAATATGGGTTTATTACATTCACGTGTTATCCGGTTTAATAACAAACATAGATACTACAAACAGAGTACCTATTACAACAGTGTAATTAATATATAGATACATAGAAACGTGGCACCTCACAATTTCGATGGAACACTTTACGTCTAGGTACATTTTATGTAACTTTCCGAATCGGATTTTCTTTTTTATAGTGCACTTGACTCTAAAATTTCTGATCCGTTTGTTTTGTAAAAATCAAAATTAGGTACCTATACGGTTACTATTTTCATTTAAATCGTGCCAGTATTGATATTTTAGTTCGGCTGATCCACGAACACGGTTTTTGCAATGCCCCTGTAATACACTTGTTGTGTGTATATTTTTAAATTTTTTTTTTTTTAAAATAAAACCATCGTCTACAGGAGCTGGCGATAGAAAGGGGCGTTCGCGACGTACAAGAGACGTGGG
Organism: Spioniades abbreviata; assembly: GCA_018251615.1. Lineage (NCBI taxonomy): Eukaryota > Metazoa > Arthropoda > Insecta > Lepidoptera > Hesperiidae > Spioniades > Spioniades abbreviata. The sequence goes on from DWPM01000022.1 coordinate 9,688, forward strand.
CCAACATCGCCTTCGCCGTCACGAGACACTTCAACCGCGGCGAGGACCGCGGGTACACGCTCAACCCGTGCGACGAGGTCGTCGTCAAACTGGACAACGACGCCATGGCGTTGCAGAGTATGGCCGCTTCGCAGTGAGTTATTAAGCTATGAAGATCTTATACCTAGTCTAGCCATAAATTCTGTTACAAACGAAAATGCACAATTTCATTTCTTAATTTTTATTAGCAAATTTAGATTGTTCCTTATCGACTAACTCTTCGTAATTGAAATAAAATAGTATTATTGTTCCAAATTCGAAATTCAAAATCTTGAAATAAATACTTTTTAAATGGTAACAGAATTTATGGCTAGACTAGTTAGATTGTGTGTTCGATTCTTATTGTTTTTTAAATCGTCAAAAAAGAATTTATGAATGCAATGGTTACTATGTTACTACGACTGGACACTGGTCTACGACTGGTATGACATTGTCTTTTGGTTAAGATATATTATTATTTCAGATATTCTTTTTGATTTGTTATTACTATTTATTGATATTACGACACATATTATTATTACCCAGTTGTAATAATTGTATATCATTTTTAGCATTAGTATAACTTTTAAATCGGAATTTAATGTAACGTAAGTATGTATACATTTATGGTATAAACAAGTCAAGGAATCGTCGTGTATGCGCATCTAGCTTATTTATTTTGTCGTTCATTAAATCTGTGCGTATCCAACATGGTATTTTTGGTTGCTACGACTTTTTATTGTGTCTAAATAGTTCGTTGACAGTAAATTTTTAATAGTGTGTAGGTACTTATGTTATTTGTACATCATAATAATATGTCATTTTATTTCCCAGATTCATAGGCCCGTTCTTAACGGTGGTACAGACGTGGGAACGCCGCCTGTCCCTCATATCGGAGGTGATCGAGGAATGGATGGCCACGCAACGCAAATGGCTGTACTTGGAGGGTATTTTTGTAGGCGGAGATATACGTGTCCAACTCCCCGAGGAAGCCAAGAAGTTCGATGATATTGATAAAGCTTTTAGGAAGGTTAGATAAATATAGAAACTGATTGATGTCTCGCTTCGTCACACTGATAGATCGATACTAATATTCATAACTTCAGCAATCTTGTCTTCTTTATTTTTTTGTTATATATTGGTTCGTATATTTAAATTTGAAAACACAAGAATTACTATTTTTAACTTTATTATGCCCAGCCTACAGGCAGACAGGCCTCCTGATGGTGAGTGGTCACTAAAATAAGCGACATTAAAGGACGATCAAATCGCCAGTGCATTATTATTACTTGTAAGGAGAGCTCTTTTTGCGTCTTGTTTAAAGAAGCACATATTGTAGATATTGAAGTTGGTTTATGTTTATCCTAAGTACAACGATAATTTTATTATTATTATGCTGCAGATAATGCTTGACACGGCAAAACGGCTCAACGTGGTAGATTGTTGTACGATCTCTGGCAGGCTGGAAGAGTTCGTCAACTTGGGATTGGGGTTGCAGAAGTGAGAATTATTCATTATAAATGAAATTGACGCTAAATAAATAAATATATTCATACACATAATAAAGCTAAAGAGGGTCGAAAGGATGTACACGGTAGATATTAGAAAAAAAAATTACTGGAGATACTCAGAATCGATAACAGAACACGTTTCAACAGTTTTTTTATTATTTTTGTCTGTCTGTCTGTTTGTTTGTTTGACGCGCTCGTCACATAAAAATGGCTGAAAGATTTTGATTTGAATCAACTTTAGTAATCTGTCGAAAAAATACACGGGCAAATTTAAGTTTACTTTTTACTTTACTCCAAGCTCTGCCTCCAGAGGAGAGGGAGAGAAATTAGGACTGAACTAGCCACTTACTGACACAGACCGAATTCCACGTGGGCGAAGACGCTGCCACAGCTATTAAATAAATAAATAAATAAATAACTTTATATACATTTGGCTTAAAAACAATTACAAACGAAGACTCATCCAATATGACTTTATTGGATGTTTTAAAGCTGTATAAATATGTATATTGCACAAACATTTCAAGTATTGGGAACGATACTACGGGAAATAAATGTGATTCAATACAATCTTCTTTTGTAACAGTTTAACATATTCTATTGTAACAGTTGTTTAAAATTATTGCTTAACAGATGTCAAAAATCTCTTAACGACTATCTGGACTCTAAAAGGCGTATATTTCCGAGATTCTTCTTCATATCTACGGATGAACTTCTATCGATTCTCGGAAGCAGTGAATGTAGTTGCGTGCAAGAACACATGATTAAGGTAATGGTTTTTAGGGTTCCGTACACGATGGGTAGAAAGGGGACACTATTACTAAGACTGTCACCAGACTGTATCTCTTGAACCCTAATAGCTAGACAGTTGAAATTTTCACGAATGTATATTTCTGTTGCCGCTATACCAACAAATACAAAAAAAAATTAAAACTGGGGCTCCCATACAACATACAACTTGATATTTTGCCGTTTTTTATAGATAATGTTACGGACCCTTCTTCTTCTTCTTAAACTTTTTTTTAATTAACTAGTATTGTAAGTGTCATGATAGGGTTCAGGGGACTCTTCTAAGAGGTAAGAGAGGTTGTGCACTATCAAGTTTTTTTTTTTATAATATGCACGTAACTGAAGTGTAAGACGTGCACGCCCTAGCGTGATAGCGTTAGATCCAGGATCAAACCCC
>DWPM01000023.1:0-12304 GCA_018251615.1 Spioniades abbreviata
ATTCACTTTTGTTCGTAACTGGAGAGCACGGTCGCGTATATTCCAGGTACAGGTCTAGAACATACCTTGAGCACGGCGGCGGTCAGGCCCACTCCCGAGGAGCCCCGGCCCGTGGTGTACTGGCTGCGCGGCGCCAGGCGGTCGATGTAGTTCAGCAGCTGCGACTTGGCCACGCCGGGGTCACCCATCAGGCATATGTTGATGTTGCCACGGATCTTCATGCCGTTCGGCCGTCTAAAAATATTTTCGAAGTGTAGGTTTATACGAGTAAGGAATTGAGGCTCTGTGACAAGGCTTTCGTTTCATAGGAGCTAATGTATTTTATAAATAACGTTATTGTTTTTATCCTTATTATTTTCCTTAAAAGATGTTTTCTTAAGCCCTTTGATTTAATGTCATTTTCCTTTACCCTTATTGTGGTTAGCAATACGCTAATTGTGTAATATGTACTACATAATAAAAGTATAGTATAAGAATTTTTTATAAAATAAACATGAAATTCACATAAATGCACTCACAATTTATTTCAATACACATCTACAATATGAAATTATATCTACATACTTATCTACGCCTCCAACCAGCAGTAATAAAAGGGCCTTCTTAACGTCCTCGTGTCCATATATTTCAGGCGCCAAGCTGCGCGCCATCTTAGAGTACAAGTCTTCATCAGCCAACTCTGCCAGTTCTTCTTCTGTCAGGGCTTCCGCCATTTCACTCTCATCACTTTGGTTCAAGCAAGTTAAACCCTGAACATAGAAATTAATATTTTAAATAGTACAAAACAACAATAGTGCGTCGCAATATTAAAGAGCGACGACATGGATTGCAGGTTGATTATTATTTATCTCAGAAGAAAATTCAATGAATAAATAATACGAAATTAATAGTTAAAATTAAAATTTTGGACAAGTTCATTGTTAATTTCTACTATTTGGCATGTTTACTATTAACATATAAAATGTTAAAACTGAATTTAAAATTCTATTGCATATCTATTATTGCCAAGGAGAACAATATCCAGTGGAACTTAGTATTGTACTAAGTAATATCTTTCACCCTCTTAACCTACCCATTACTATTAGCCAATGGAAAGTATGTGCTTAAAAAAAATATGCGCTTAACACTCCACGACAGAAGCGAAAGCTTCATTAAAGTTTCGTTCATATTGTTGACCCGATGCACGACTGGAGTTTACTCCTGGACGCGGTACCGACCAGGCTTGTTGCGAACATCAGCGTGAGCATCAGCAGCCGCGGATAGTCAGCATTCTTTTTAATATCAGCATCAGCATCAGCATCCACAACAAAAGATGCTGATTTTTAATGCTGACATTTAAATCATAACGTGTTCGTTGAAGGCGGACCGAGCGTACGTAAGCAGTACCGGAATTATTTATATATATTTATTTTAAATATCAGCATCAGCAACATCCCTGGTACCAACGTAGGTGACGTTATGTTCGCCTATGTAAAGTTACGAATAAAATTGTAATATTATTCCACGTATGTACGTAGCAAATAATTAATCATTATCTACTATCTTTTTGTCCTCACTAAAATAAAAGTATTATAAAATTAAATGAAAGTTGTATAGTTACATAACAATAAAATATATAAATACGGCTAGTGCTGTGGGTTAGAGTGAGAGGAGGAGCCTGCCTACCGCAGCCGTATGCGTAACAGAAAGTGAAGATAAACAGACCGGCGCCGTTACGCGTTACGTAACGAAACGGTTTACCCTCCCGTTAGAAGTTATCACTTCAAAATGGCTATTTTACCCAGTTCTGAATATACCAGTACCCACATAACTGCAAAAAGGATCATGTTGCTCACATGGGCCTCCAGATAGGTATCGGAAAGGAGCCCCTGCACCAGCTGCCTGAAGTCGGCGTTGAGCAGCGGCAGGAACACGCCGCTCACCGCCACGTGGTCGCCGGGCTGCGCGCGCCGCGTCACCTCGCCGCGGCAGTACACCGACAGCTGGCGCGGGATGTGCCCCACCGGCACTTGGTCCGACTGGAACGACGCTCACATATATTACATATAATAAAAAAACCGGCCAAGTGCGAATCGGACACCCGCACGAACGGTTCCGAACCATTATATATAAAATAAAACGGCAAAAAAATCAAGTTTGTTGGACGAGGGCCCGCTTAAATACTTGTTATGTTCTGTTGTTGGTATTTTTGTTATAGCTGCCAACAGAAATATATTTCAACTGTCTAGCTATCACAGTTCACGAGATACTTGGTCACAAACGAATGGACAGAGGAGACTTAGGGACTTAATAGGGTCCCGTTTTTATCCTTTTGGTTCGGAACAGTAAAAAGAATTACAATTTCATAAAGTCTCAGTAAAACATTTCTCACACTTGGCTGGTGTGGGAGCCTAAGGCAGTAATTGAGCACATAGCTCACCCGATGGTAAGAAGTCCCTGCCGGTGATGAACATCTGTGACAGACTGAAAAAAACACAGTGACATATTTTAAGTCGATCACAGATGCATTGCTACTTCTAAGGACCAAGATGGACAAGCAGTCTTCCACCTTACCATAACATAGACAGCAGCAGTGCCAATACTGCTGTCGTATGGCAGAAACACAGATGTACATACAGTTCTACCTTCTAATAATTTTCTAGGCCAGTGAGTTAAAGATCGAAATACTAACATGCTCCTGAATTTTCAATTCTTGGAATTTCTGAAACCGAGATCCTCGGGTCTGCAAATGTAGCTGGCCAGCTGTCTTATTCAGACGGCACTCATCAGCTGTGCAGGCAGGTGGAGGAGTGAACTGTAAGGCGCGCACAGGCTGATATGTCTCTGCTCCACAGGCACTACAGGAGTATGTGGCCACTACTAATAGAGGCTTCACATCAGTGCAACGGGTTACAATACCTGTTGATTGAATGCTATGTTAATCTATGAAACATCAAAATGGTATCTCACACACAAAGACAATGTAACATCATGTTAAAAAAAGACTGTATTAGCCTAATTACTGAATTCAATCTGAAGAACAAATGATTAAAGCAGAAAGGATAAATACTTAACATATTATTAAATGCTTAATTTTTTTCTAGGGCATGACACAAAAGCACTTAAACATGTTCTATTCATTAAAAACAATTAAATAAATTACACAAATTTCTACCAAGTTATCATTTTATTGCCTACCTCTAACAGTAACAAGTTTGCCAATGTGTTCTGCTTTGACCTCTCGAATAGGAAGAGATTTTGAAGTGGACATATCTTTAAAATACACCTCACTGAAATGAAAGATTATAATGAAAACATATTTGTACTGCAGTATTTGCTTGATGTAGTTCTTTGTTTGGTGAATGTGATTTTCATTATCGGGGAGTAGGGTCTCATTAATTCAATTCTTTACACCAAAAGGTAACACAAATGACTAAGGTAACCCTCATGATTGACAAGAAACCATTAGCAACATAGCTATACTTTTTAGATCAATTAATTGGTTATAATTAGAGGGGCATAATGGTAATTACATAAGTCATCTGTGAAGAGAATAAGCTCTCTTCTGATCCAATTTTTTTTGTAAGCTTTTATGGTATCAAGGACACTAAGAATCTAGCAAATAGTCTCAGGTTATACCAGAGAAATTATAAGACCTAACTTCAAGCCTTCAAACAGAATTAATAAACAAATATGTCTTACAATCTCCTGATCAGCTCTGCGGGATATCTATTTCTAGGATCCCTCATCTCTCCTGGAATTCTATGATTTCTTGCTTCTAACATTATCCTGTGTTCTATATACACATCCAAGGAATCTTTTGCAACTACCTAAAACAAAATATAACGACCTTGATAAGTGATAATAAGTTAGTTCATGATGACAACCAATAAAAAAAAAAAATATTTCATAACTTTATATTTATTATTATAAAGTTTTATGATAACAAAAAAAGTATTAAATGCCAACCTCTCTATGTTTGTAATCAGGGAGCATCTCATAAACAACATCAGACACCATATTGGTGTATCGTCTGGTGTTCTGCCGAACTGCCTCCGCTAACTCCTCATGACTTTCATGTAGATCATCTAGTTCAACTACAAATCCAACCTGTTCAATAAATATAAGAAAAATTGCTTAGTTATAAATAAATTTATCAATTCGTTTTTTCAAGTGTCCAGATAGAAACTGACATAGTTAGGCTTTTTGAATGCATGCCCAGCCAGTGTCCTGCTTTTGTATATATCCTTTCACCTCACACTTCAGAAGCACATTTCAATTTCACAAGCAAGCAAAACTGAGCTTCTTAACAAGTTTCTGCCAATCAAAAATATAAATTATCTTTGTTGTGTTATTTTAAACATAATTAATTAGGTTATGAAGAAGTTGCCCTTCATTCAATTTTGTTAAGTAACAGTAAAAATTATAGTAACAAATGATGAATATAAAATATTAATGATTTATATGAAAAAAAAGAATACCATTTTTTTTGTCAGTAAATTATATTTATATTTCATTAAAATTTAAGATTTAATATAGTAGGTATGACATTTTAATAATAAGCCAAAAAATCTTAATAATTTAGAATGTTCAGTCTTTTTAACCAAACATTGGGTCAAACTGGTATATTGTTAATTTACTAGGTTGCGACGAATTGGCACCTGTACAAGCAACACATCTTTTTTTTATCAAATAAAAGTAGCAAAGAAGCTTGCAGTCCACCTGGTGGAAAGTGACCACGGACGCCCATGGACATCCTACCTATGGAAACCTGTGTCCCAACAGAAGTCGTTGCAGATGCGATGCTACCCCTGATGGCAAAGATGGAATGCCTCAAGAAAAAGCCACCTAATCGCACTCTTCAAACTCTTGTCGGGGCGAAATATTGAAAACACAACAGGTTCCACGACCTATTTTAGAATAATTTAGAACATACAAATATGAAAAAAAAATTAAAAATCCTAAGATCCTCATTGTTTTCTTTGTTATATTTACCTGCTCCCTGTGAGCTACTTTAGTAAGTTGCTCAGAGTATTTGAAAAACTTGTGGCCCTCATCGTCAGTTTGGCAAAAATCAATGAAGAAATTTTTAAACGATTCTGCAACAAACAATAATCGTTTACCAACGTTAACTTAACCTCAAAGAAAGAAACATTGAAAAATATTTTTTACCTTTGTCAGCAGCATAATCCCGCATCGCCATTTTAGTAACAGAATTAAATTAAATAATGAATAAGCTTATGCAAACTTCAATCACGACCAAACTTGTATTCAACAATTAGGTACGGTATATTTATTATTTTTGCTTAACAAATCAAGCTATTCCCGAAATCCTTGTACCTACCTACTCGCCGAATTTGTTTGACAGTAACAGTCGGTTGACACAAAAATTGGCGCGAGAAATTAGTAATTGTAATTTTTATCTCGAGCCCTAGACTCTGTCTTTTAAGCCTTTTATATGATATAAATTATTTTATATCACATAAAATTATTTTGAGCTTCTTTTTTCATTTTACCTTATAAACTAATTAAAAGTCTGTTTTAAAATAATATATTTATCACTAAATACTTTAAAAATTTATAATTATGAATAATAAGGCTTTAATTTCTTTATGACATAGGATCTCGCATATCAGTATGTTTTTTTAAAAAGCATTTTCGATTTATCTTAAAAGTTCTAAATAATTGTAGGTTATTTAACTTATTTGTATTTGTGTTAATATATCCCACTTGGTGATCACAATGGTCACTAGGGATATTATTGTAGAAAGCAAAGAATAATTCGCGCCAATTTTAATGTCAAGTAGTTGTCTTTCTTACAGCTGTCGAAAAATTTAGTCAATAAATCATGTTCTAAAACTTACTTTAATATTTACGACAGTAAACTGTGTTATAATAAAGCTTTAATCATTTAAGATAAATGGCAGAATCCCTGGGTAAAGTTATTGTTAGAAAAGCTTGTGATTTATACGTATATGGTTAGTTTGAAAGCATAAATAAAATTTTAAATTCATTACAGCGGGTCAAAGGGCTAAGCGGCAGAAAATTGATAAACATGGACGGATGTCAGCTTTTGAGAGGCTTAAGCAGCTTAAAGGCAGAGGCTCGAAGAATAAATATGACGTTGATGAAATGGAAAATGTGTACGACACTGTAGACGAGAGGGAATACACAGAGCGCGTGCTGCAACGTCAGGAAGACAACTGGATTGAGGATGGTATACCCTATATATATCAACAATAGATATAACTAATCAAGTCATTTAAATATAATACATAAAATTAAATCTCAACATCTAAAATCAGAAAAACCTCTTCTAGCGAAACAGTGGTTTATTGAAGTTATTTTTCCTAGCTACTGCCACACTAGTTCACTTTTAATATAAATATGTAGGAAACACGATTACAGTTTTATTTCTTATATAGTGTAAATATGTCTATAGTATTGAAAATAAGTTCTGTAGTGATGGCACTTTGACTTTTGGCTCAAACACCTATCACATATGAACCTGAAATGTGCAAAATGTAGCTAGATTATTTTATAATAATATTCATGAAGAATATGTTACATATTTATTTACAGATGGTACTGGATATGTGGAGGATGGACGAGAGATATTTGATGATGACCAGATTGAGGACTCATATGTTGTATCAGATAACAAAGAGACAGGCAGGGGACAGAAAAGAAAAGCCAGATTGGCTGCTCAGCCCACAGGCAAAGGAAATATTCGGAACCTGCTTGGTTCCATGCCTACTAAGAAGAAAGAGGTACTTTTTTGTAACTGATAATTTTTTCAACATCTAAAGTATGGCAGCTTGTATTGGCTTGACAAATTTCTAGTCTGGAATAAAATAACTGTACTGAACTAGGAGTCTAGCCCAAGTTCGGTTCTAGTAAACAATGGACAACCCTTCCACAAATCAACGTTTGTTTGGTAATGCAAAGGAAACATAATACCTTACAAAGTGTAGTACTTTTACTAACATTTGATAAGAAGGTATCACAATTTATAGTTGATAATATTGGTTGAAATATTGAATGTATGTTTGTTAATTTAAAGTATATGACTGCTGCAAACAGTATAAGATGAAGATAAACAAACAGTTTTGATCTCATGTGCTAATAAAAAGCTACATGCAGGAATTACTCCCCAAAGTTAAGGACTTGAACTCTAAAAACTTAATTTAATACATAATTTACAGGATATAAAATTATCAGAAGACAATATTTTATCAGACATTATGTCAGATTTAGATGGAAATGCTTCTTCTGCAGTTCTAAAACCAAAACCTGTAGCTCCCATTAGAACCACAAATGTGGATTCAAGTAAGAAGGAAGCACAGAACTACTTCAAGAGTCTATCAACTGCTGTCAAAAAGCCAACTGTAATCCCCTTAAGTGAAGATCCTGAAGTAATTATGCAGGATAAGGTATGTTAATAGGTTCCAAAACTTTTCATGATATGTTATTTATGTAGAATTATATAGAATCATGTAGAAATAGTTCTATTTCCTGGGACATTTTAATTAGTTGTGATCACGAAAATATATCAACATTTTACAGGAACCAGAAAAAATTGATACTAAATCTATATCCAAAAAACCTGAATGGAAAATAGACAGAGAAATAAAGCAAGAGTTAGAAGATTCCGCCACCCAGAAAATTGAAGAATTTGCATCCCAAGACATTGACTTGGGTGATGACTTCAGCAATGATGCTCAGCCACCCACAGTCACTGAAATAAAACAAGAACTGCCTAGCTCTTTAACAACAATTACAGATGTTGTAGAGGAATTTCTCAATGAGGATTTTGAGATATTCCCAGCAGTTAAGAAAGAGTCACCAAAAGAATTGAAGCCTTTAAGTAGTAATTGGGCAGATCAGATGGGTGACAACCATGCTGTAACAGCCATTCAGACAGATGGTCACTTGCCCCTACAGACAAATAAGGAAGGTGAAGAAGTGCTTAAGTTTTACTGGTTGGATGCCTGGGAAGACAGGTTTGTGAAGCCTGGTGTGGTGTATTTATTTGGCAAGGTGTACATTAAACCTACAAATAAGAAGGCTGGTTCTGCCTCATGCTGTCTTGTTGTGAAGAATGTTAATAGACAGATATTTTTGTTGCCCAGAGAGTATGTAAGTAAAGCCTATTTTTTATTATTATTAAGAGTTTTTGTTTAACAATGTAGTATTAACTTGTGTATAATGTTATTTTGATAAGTGAACTAAATTTTTAAAAAAATTGTTCCACAAACCTAAGGGTTTTGTATGAAAATAATTTATTCAAATTATTTTTTATCCTGATACAAATTGGAATTTGATTGTTTATCTTTTCAGTCCAGCCTATAAACTTATTTTTATTTTTTAGAAATTAGATCCAATCACACTAGAACCTACAGACCAAGAAGTCACAATTGCAGATGTGTATGAAGAATTTAACAACTCTGTAGCCAAAGATTTAGGCCTTACAGAGTTCAAATCTAGAAAAGTCACTAAACACTACAGTTTTAATTTACCTGACATACCAGCTCAGTCTGACTATTTAGAAGTGAAATATTCAGTAAGTATTATAAAACTTCTATGCTTAAAATGTCTGCGCTCACTGAGATTATCTATCTTTATCTATCTATCTTTACAAATCAAAGATAGGAGCTATATCTACTGTTATACTTATGAAGACAATAATTTATATAATTTGGCATACCAATTACAGGCTACATTACCTCCACCTCCTTCAGGTAAAAAGTATCTTACATTCTCACATGTGTTTGGAGCAAACACATCATCATTGGAGACATTCTTATTAGGAAGGAAAATCAAGGGACCTTGTTGGCTAGAAGTAAAACAGCCTGAGAATGTACAGGCTAAGGTTTCTTGGTGTAAACTGGAAGCAGCTGTAAATAAAATGGAACAAATAAATGTCATTAGGGATGACACTGATTTAGAACCACCACCTATTGTTGTTGCCACTGTAAGTATTTTTATGTAAAACATTTTTATCAATAAAAATATAATTATATCTGCTGAAAAAAGCTCTCCTACCTAACTGGCGACACATTGGTGTCTCCTCTGGTGACGCTCATGTCCATAAGCGACATTGACTGCTTGACATCACATGGCCCATCTGCTTTTTGCTTGGTTTATTTTATAGAAAAAGAGAAAAAATTATCTACGCATTTGATATGTCTTTAGTCTATTTTAAACCTTTGAATGAAATTACTATATAAATATAAAAATACTAGAAGAATGAAGATCATTTACTGCACTACTGGTAATGAAATGTCAATATATTTTAGCAATGTACCTTACAAACATTATCTAACACCAGCTATGTTAAATTTTATTAAATGTGCATCAATCAAAATATAGGGACTATTACTATACTATAAAGGACTTACAGGTCATAGAGTTATTAAATATAGAGTAGAGGAGCCATATGCAGGCATGTTAATGAAAGTGTTCAACAAATAATAAAAGATGGAAGATGAGACACACATACCTGTCTTTGTCACGCACGCGCAAAAAAGAGACAGATAGATTGCCCTTTCCCACGCCCAATGGAACACAGGCCCATCTCTGTTTAAGACATACACAGTTATGTTCCACTAAGCATAAAATTTACTTTTTTTTTTTTTTTGATCGACACATTTTAGGCTGGTTCTCCTACTCTAGTATAATAACTATGGCACAGGCTGATATGCAGTTGACTGTTTCAATCCAGTGATTGTAGCTTAGAACAATCTTTATATTTAGTTCATATACCTAAATTACTATATTTATATTGCAGATAAATATGAGAACTACAATGGATTCTAAAACAAATAAAACCAAAATACTCATGCTGAGTTGTTTAACACATAACAGTTTTCCAATAGATAAGCCACCGCCTAATCCACCATTTCAACAGCACTTTTGTGGTAAGTAACATTGGGAATATTTAATGGATCAATATACTATCTAGTAAGTAAAAATGTAATGTGGTTCAATGGGAATTCTATGAGATTTTAATTCCAAGTTAATTTCACTTATTTACGAAAATGTCATGATCAAATATTTTTAAATTTGAACAGATCATCTAGAACTAACTATCTATTTCATTATACTATTGTATTACAAACAATTTCATTAATTTTACAGTAATAACAAAATGCAATGAAATGTGGCCGTTGGATCTGAAGCAGCATTTAGCTCAGTACAAAGCTACGAAACTTAACAAATGCGACACTGAAAGAGAACTACTCAATTACTTTATGGTTCAGTTCTGGAAACTGGACCCAGACTTGGTCGTAGGCCATGACTTACAAGGATTCCAACAAGATTTACTGATAGGAAACATACTGGATTTGCGTATCCCAAACTGGTCACGGCTGGGCAGATTGAAACGATCCGTTGCACCTCAACGAAAGTTTGCGGCGAAAGACGCATTTTTGGGAAGATTGGTCTGCGACGTAAAGCTCTCAGCAATGGAGCTTATCAGAGCGAGGAGCTTCGATCTTGATACCCTTTGCGTTAGTGTTTTAAAAATGAAAGAAGGCGAACGCCTTGACGTAGCTCTGGAGGACCTACCTCGCTACTATGAAAATAGTGCAGAGCTACTCCAACTCGTCACTCTCTGCATGCAAGACGCATCTTACATACTAAAAATGATGTGCGAACTCAATGTAATTCCACTAGCGTTACAGATAACCCAAATCGCTGGAAATATTATGTCTCGCACACTAATGGGTGGAAGGTCCGAAAGAAATGAATTCCTGTTGCTACATGCTTTTTCAGAGAAAGATTATATCGTGCCCGATAAAGTCTATGGTAAGAAGGCCCTAGCAGACGATGCCGACTAGGATCGAGAGGAAGGGACAAATAACCCTTCAAAGAAGCAAAGCAAGAAGAAGGCCGCCTATTCCGGAGGTTTAGTGTTAGACCCGAAAAAAGGATTTTATGATAAACTTATATTACTTATGGATTTCAACTCCCTATATCCGAGCATTATTCAAGAATACAATATTTGCTTCACCACTATAAAACGAAAGAACGTCATCGGTTCTGATGACGATATTAACAATCTGGTATTGCCAACATCTAATGCTGAATTTGGCGTACTGCCCACGCAAATAAGGAAGCTTGTAGAAAGTCGACGCGAAGTTAAGAAGCTAATGAAACCTCCGGACTTACCTAGGGACCAATACATGCAATATAACATCAGGCAAATGGCTCTTAAACTTACAGCTAACTCAATGTACGGTTGCCTAGGGTTCACTCATTCCAGATTTTACGCTAAGCCGCTGGCAGCTCTCGTCACCATGAAGGGTAGAGAAATTCTTATGGATACCAAAGAAATTGTACAGAAGCTAAATTACGATGTTGTCTACGGTGATACGGATAGTATAATGATAAATACGAACTGTTTGGATTACGATTACGTTTTTAAAATAGGTAATGATCTCAAACGAGAAATAAACAAGAAGTACAAACAGATCGAACTAGACATTGACGGTGTTTTCAAATACTTGTTGCTGTTGAAGAAAAAAAAGTATGCTGCTGTGATTATAAGCAAACATTCCAACGGAGAATTTGTTTACACTCAAGAACACAAAGGTTTAGACATCGTTAGACGTGACTGGTCGCAATTGGCTGCAGAAGCAGGCAAGTTTATTCTCAGTCAAATTCTTCAGAACAAACATCCGATGAAAGATTAGAAAGCATACAAACACATCTAAATAAACTAAAAGAAGATTTAGTCACAAATAAAATTCCACTGTCTTTGCTCATTATAACAAAGCAGCTCACAAAGAATCCTAATGAATATGCAGATAAAAATACGCAACCGCACGTTCAGGTTGCGTTGCGGTTAAACAGCAAAAATAGTAGGAGGTTCAAAAAAGGAGACATCGTACCTTATATTATTTGCGAAGACGGCACAGCGAATTCTCCAACGCAAAGAGCGTATCACATAGAGGAACTAAAAAATTCGGAGCATCTCAAAATTGATTACAAATACTACTTAGCACATCAGCTTCACCCTGTTATATCGCGTATATGCGAGCCCATCGAAGGGATGGACCCAGCTCGAGTAGCCGACTGTCTCGGCCTGGACCCGTCCGGGTACCGACAAATAATTAAGAAGGAACAGATCAACACCGAAACGTACGAAGTGGAAAACGAACAAGAAAAATACAGACACTGTAAAGAGTTCACCTTCGTGTGCGTGAACGAGAGCTGCAAGACGGCGAATCGGATCAAGGAGACGTTCACGAAGACGAGCAAGGAAGCGGCGACGTTCCTGGAGCAGTGTCAAAACGAGAAGTGCGCGGTGAAGCCACTGGAC
>DWPM01000024.1:0-12287 GCA_018251615.1 Spioniades abbreviata
CTTGGGTTGTCGAGTTCACTGGAATACGACGTTCATCCTAGTTACATACAGAGTAGTACAGTGAGTATACCATTATGTCTCGATCAACATATTTCATCAGTGTAAATATTTAGGCCGAAAAAATACGCCAACATTACGAAGTCAGCAAAGACAGAAACTGTTATGTTTCTGCAGGTGTCGGCGCAGCTGCTAGGTCGTGAAACGGCCTTCGAATGCGTCATTTAATCGATATTTTCGTCACATGAATTAAGAGGACAAGTAAGGTATTGGAGTGATTACAATGGTGGAAAATCTAAACAAAAATTAAGAAAATTAAATCGTGTAGTGATAGCGTATCAATTAATAATGTTGACCTTTCGTCCCGATGGTCAGGGTTCTAATTCCAGCACGTGTCTCTAACTTCGAGAAGTGGTAAGAGTAAGAAATTAAATTATCACTTGCGTTTACATTAAAGATCAAGGAGCCTGAGAGTTCTTCAGTTTTCTCTAGGCCATAAGAAGGGGTAATCCGCTTGTAGTCAGCACGGTAGGTTTTACCATTAATTATTTCATGATTGAAAGAAGATTTGTACCCCTACAGCGGGTCATTAATCGATTGATGATAATGACAATTAAAGACATGAGTAAAATTTCCATTATTATTGTTGTTATTTAATTTCAAGACGCAATTTCTTGACGAATACCTGAATAGTTCTCCATGTTCTTGATTATCAAACTACTATTTCAAGTCATATACTTTGTAGTGGGTGCGAACAAGGATAATCTTTCTTCTAAGAAGTCACGGATATCTTCTAACAAATTGCCCCGTGACAAATAATATATGTTCTAAAAAGACTTGAGAAACACTTCTACACAATTTTGGTATAAACGGTAATGTTTGTTCAAGTGTAGCTACAAAATATGTTAGGTCGCAAAGCGGCTTTACGCACTTAGTTACGTATTCGGGTCAATATTGGATCGGTGTCTTATATGACGAGAAATTGAACGGATTGGTATTGGATATTCGGTAGATAAGTTTATTCTTACATAGGTAGTATTGGACGTGGTGATAGGTTAGTGGTTCAAATAGGGCTCCGCAACGGTGGGTCTAAATTCAAATTCCGTTACGTAGTTCATAATTCTTGCAGTCAAACGCACATGCGCTGACTGCCACCATAAATAATAATAATAATTTATTTGCGTTAATGGACCTTCATCCCGGGAAGTCCTTTAATAAGGCAGTCTAGAATACAGAATACAACAGTCTAAAATCGATAATTCCTCAGATTGCAATGAAACGAATAACGTTATGTGATAAAGTTAAATGAGGGAACAGCCAACCGAAACGTCGATTCTCGTTTAATGAAAACTCTAAACACTCGAGAATACATAATGGAAACTAGATGTAATCTCACAGACAACATAAATTTATTCATAGTCGAAGCGTAATCATGGATTTACTCGGAAAACGTACTACGACCCAAATTGTGATTCTAATCCGTTAACTTTGAAATTCAAATAGCTGAAACACGGTTTCACTCTAGAAATCTTTGTTGAAGAATTAATTGAACGAGAAAAAAAAACATCTCGGGGTAATTGGAACGAATTATCTCGTATCAGAAATTAGCATCTGTTGAATAAATTTAGCGGTAAAAGAGTAAGTCGGGTTAGAATGTTTCTTAATGTATGTAGCTTATTTGTCGTACCGCTGCGCCCCGTCCCGTTATTTTTTTGTCAAATAGTTTGACAGGTAGTACGGCAGTTCAGTAAGATGGTACGTCTAGTCTAAAAACTAGACTGTTCTAAAGCATGGGTAAAAGATTACGTTTAGATTTATAATGACAGCATTTGGTTGTCTATGAGCATATGAGCATTGTCTATCAGGTTCTATGTGCGATGTATTTCAGCAAACTTAACATTCCATTACTCAACCTGCAATGCTCGTAGCCCATTGGCCTTTTCAAAGCTATTAACTCCCAGTTTTTATGAATTTGCTGTAGTGAAATTCGAAGTAAAACTATTGCAAACTAATTGCATCCCTTGGTTATAAATAACCCTGCGTGCCTTAAGGTCTCCATAATGTTTCTGAAAGCATGTGAAGTTGGCATTTTGCCAGCGTCGTGAACTAGGCTCAATTGTCTTATCCCAGAGAGTTTTAGTGTTCCGCATTAAGTCATTAGTGAATTAATAACACATTTCACGATTACATTAGTCCAACATTTATTGGTAGATCAATAAAGCAGAGAGTTAACATGATAAAAGACAACTATTCCGCTGATCCGCATATCTGAGGGGAGAATCGTGCCCAGCAGTGGGACAGTAATGGCGATGATGATACGATAAAACCCCGTCAGACCAGCGACGTCGCTTATTGTGTCTCCATTGTTACTCTATCAAGAATTCAAAAACACAATTCAATATTTATTTTCTATTGATCCTACACGTAAATGGGTACCTTACGTGTAGGATAAACGAGTGATTTCTAAACAATACCGGGTATTGTTACGGACAGATTTGCGTTGCTAATAACTTTGCGTCTCGACGTTGTGAATACAATTGATCCATTACTTATGATTTCACGAGGACTAATGGTGATAGAAAGAAAGAGTCTTGAGAGTCTGAAGAGATAGATAGGTATTGATATATTTGTTACTATTAATGTCTTAAGCTGCCTCTTTATTAAATGGAAGCTCTGGTTGCTTGTAATTGGAATGACATTTCAAAGATCATTAGTTCATTTTCCTAAAAAATTAGTGCCAGAGGTAGAATAAAGAGTGCCAGAGCCCTATCTTCATGGTTTGCCTTCGAAGCATATATTTCTGAAGAAGCAGTTTTGTACGGATTAAGATTATCAGAAAAGGATTTTATAATGATTAAATTTACTTTGATTACGCTTTACTTTGTAAAATCTCGTGCATGAATTTTACATGCATTTACATACATCTGCACGTGAGGTGGGTCAGTGTCAGTCCATTTCAGTACTATTTAGAGCCATATTATTATATTAGATGTCCATTTTCCATATTTAAGGCTAACATCCGGTATACCCGTTTGTAATAAATAACGATAAAACTCATGATTATAATCAACATTATTGTTTATCAGTGATTTTTGTCAGTATGTTCAAGGCCACGCATTTTATTCCTGTGGAATTGTATGCTTCAGCATTACACGCCTCGGGGAGACGAATCGGGTTTCTTTGAAACGTCTGTGACCACATTGGACAGAAGTCTGTCTACTCTGTCGCCACTTTTGTCTTTTCGACTTTTGTATGTCCTTGAATGTTCAATGAAGTTCTTACGTAGTCTTGAACGGTAGCGACTTATTTATAAAAGATTTCTCGTATAGATAAACCGTTACTGATTTAGGAAAAAATAATTTTCTTCGTTTCTAAATCAAGCATTGAATTGAATTGAAGTAAACATTAATATGAGCATTTTTACATCTTACAATCTCTTCGTAACGCCGTTACGAAATATTCTAAAAGCCAGACTAACTTCGTAAATGATTTCAATGCCTTGAAGTATCAAGCGTTTCACAGAATAAAAATAACAAATAAGAAAGATGATTGTGGTAGGAAAAATTCTAGTGTTACAAGATGAAAAGTAAGTACATCTGTCTTGTGTTTTGCTGCAAGTTCAGTAAGGATGTTATTATAACCGTTTGTTTATAATTGCAGTGCATTGCATGGATATATGTCCATCCAGGGTGCCTCTTTCGAGTTTACGTATAAGTGCGATGGGTATTAATGTCTTTAAAATGAATCATACCTACTTGGCTATCTGTGAATTATCATTTGCCTTAGAACAGGTACTTATAAATATCTTACATAATACTCTTTGATAAAATTATGCAAGTAAATTGTCATCATTTTGGAAAACCTGACAATTATTTTAGCTCATCTTATAGGTATCATAGATATAATTATACAAAAACTAATCTAATTGACACGGGAAATTAAAAAGGGATTTTCTAGAACAATTTAGACGACTGTATTTAAGAAAAGTTGTAATTTGAGCCCTAATTATAATAATAGTAATAAATTACTGTTTATTGCACACCAGAAGTAATAAACAGAATGTTACAAAAACATAAAAGAAATGACATGCAACAGACGGTCTTATTGCTCAAGCAGCGATCTCTTCCAGATAACCTGAGGTAGGAGAGGAAAGAAACCGGAAAAGGGGTAGGTACAGTGTGCAAGGAAAAGGGTAAAAATCAAACAAATGTATTGAAACTGCTCAATCAATACACACACATACAGGAACAGTAATCTAAGCGAATCATTTAGATTTCAGGAAATAGAACACAACCTTAAAAGTTGAAAAGTTTTTTTATATTTTATTAACAAAACCCAAAGCGTTAAAACCGTAATACTTTTAATGCTTATTTAAACTACAGCCGATTATGAATTTTTAATTTAATGAGTGTAATTAATTAAGTACGATCGAATGTAAGTAATCACTTATTATATATAGGATAAACATGAGATGTGTGTGCGCGCGTGCGTTTGCGTGTGTGTATTAAGTAATTTTTTCGGCTTTCGGTTACTTGTGATTCGAAGTAAACAATAAAGAAATGAAATGATAAAACTTATAAGATAACAGAGATAACAAGCTGGAACGAACGAACGTTTTTATCGAAGGTGAAACATTTAGCCTTCGACATGACAATATGTTTCCGCTGACCGAACATCTCCTAGGCTGCCTTATACAGAGAGTCTTAATGACCGATCCATTTTACACTTCTGAATTCGGTATGATGGATGTAATTTTCATATTATAAAGTTCCAAGGACTTCCGTTTAAATTTTTTTTATAGAAGTTCTTTCTTGACTCACTCGTAGGATATATTTTAATACTATACATATATGACGTAGTCAAGCATTGTAACAAGAGATCTCATAAAATTATATTCCTTCCCGAAACTCGAATGTTTTTGAAGGTAGGTATGTTATGTGTATACTACTAAAAAAATATATCATATATTCATCTTCATCAACCCTTCACCATTTCAATTTTGGCCGCGAGTGTCAATGAAGGTTTTGGGTCCAATTCAATCAAAAAGTTTCAATCAAAAAGTAATATTGAACAGTTAGAGGTATAGAGGCACCGAGGTCTGAACCTGGATTATCCGGTGCAAAATGCCTGTTTTATTTAACAATTTGTTGTAATTAACATATTTACTTATGATCAATAAAATTATATAATTAAAATAAATAAGATATCCGACTGTGGAAGAGCGAGGCATTCCTATTACAAGTGTCTTCGACTACTTACCAGGGAGCCCCGACTACTAGTTTTTAAGGGTTTTTTTAAATAAATGCATTGTTCATTTTTTTTCATTTTCAATAAAATTTTATATTTATTACTAGTACCAGTGTTTGTTCTATGTCTTGGTGTTCAAATTATATTATTTAAGTACATATGTGCATAAATATATGTATGTTTATCAGTTGTCTGGTCACCCTAACACAGGCTCTGTCTACTTTGAGTATAGATGAGCGTGTACGAGCCGCCCCATTATATTTATCTAACTATAAATATATATATTGCTGTTCGTCAGTGTTGCTAAAACTCGAGAACGGCTGGACCAATTTATCTAATTTTGGTCTTGATATATTTGAGAAAGTTCAGGGAAGGTTTGAAAGGTGAGAAAACATTTAAAAATTGCGTGTACAATAGTGAAAAGCTAAAACAGGGCAACGTCCTTAGGTTTACTAGTTCTTTTATAAAAATTACTGACTCACTATCGAATAGTGCAATCCTAACGCCTAGAAGCAGGAAGTTGTAGTAATTCTCCTTTTGCAACGTAGACGACGACACTAATGAACGGTTTTCCTTCTTAAGGACGAGAAAACATACGTTTCGCTAAAACACTGCGCTTAACATGCAAAACATATACGAAAGCGAATTTCAATGATTCCGGAAACCTTTTGATATTAAGCGATGAAGGTAAATATCTACGACACTTTGCTAGAAATAATAAAGTATTTGGTATTAATAAGAAGACATGTATTGTATCTACATTTAATATCACTATTATTAAACAAATCGCAATTTAATACGAAAGCGTATTACAATCTTTTCCTTATTATATCTATATATATAAAAGCGAAAGGTCACTCACTCACTCACTCACTCACTCATCTCGAAATCTCAGAAACTACAAGTGCTAGGAGTTTCAAATTTTGCATGCGGGTTCTTTTAAGGACGTAAGTGCTCACTAAGACGGGATTTTATGAAATTCAACCCCTAAGGGGGTGAAACGGGAGGGTGAAGTTTGTATGGAATTTTTTCAATTCTAGACTTAGACGAATGAAAATAGGTAAGTACATGTTCTCGATTACAATTAAAAACGATCTGTGTTGGTAAAATAAACAAAATTCTATTTTAAAGAGGTAAAATGGGTTGGTAAATTTTGTATAAAAGTTTTCTCATTTCTGGACTTAGCAGTATGCAAATTTATATACGGGTAATTTATATACTATAACCTGTTAGGTCTATCGCATAATTATGATTATTGGTAGCTGTCCACGATTCAGCCAAAACGCTCATACAAAGTGGTCAATGTCCTTTATTTAATGGTAGTTTTAAAAATTTACTTAGTGTGATAATAAGCATTGCGAGTGACTGGAGCATAAAAATAATTTGCGTTAAACAACTAATAATAGTAATGCATAATAATATCTTCGTAACCACGCGGACGAAGTCGCGGGCAACAGCTAGCAGATTATAAACGGTTGAATATTGAACCATGTTGTTATTTGTTTATTTTTATATTTTATTTTAATTTGTTCGTCGGATGTTCAACGGGTACCATAACAAATAAAATTGTACAACCATTACTGGAATCGGCTTAAACCGATGCGTGTAATTTATACTGGATTCACCAATTTGTATATGACGCACGGGAGTTTGGAGCGATATAGATACGTTATCGATTCTGATAAGCTTTCATGGTCGGTATCATAAGACAGCCTATAACTCAACGTATTTCTGAAGATGTTAGATCTCGTTGTGGTTCGCCGGCGGCACCACAGACGCACGTATTCCTGCTCTATAGCAATAGTGTCCAAGCTGCCGTGTTCCTACTTGAAGGGTGTGGTAAGGCGGCAGACATTTTTGAGGCGTTTCGACTTAGTCGTCAGAAATAACAATGTATCTGTGTTCGGCATCAGATAGGACACCCGTTTTCTTTTTAGTTTTTTTTTATATGGAGTAAGTCACAGATATCCATCCGACAATGACCACTTATACCAGGTGGGCTGCAAGCTCGTTCGCTACTTTAATTTAAAAGTATACTTGCGAGATGAAATCATTACAATTGGTCAAAAAATATATTTACACACTTATTATATGTTTAAATTCCATTTTAAAGTAGAGCCACTGCAGAAGCTAAGTAAAATAATTGATAACAACCGTAAAGTTGGGAACTCTAACCCCGAACCAGTGTTTGTATCACCAGATGAAGTAGGGGACGCCATAAGGGCCATGAAGCGTGGTAAGTCACCGGGCCATGATGGTTTGAGTATCGAGCATTTGCAGTACGCGGGGGTATACATTTCCGGAGTCCTTGCCTTGCTCTATAACCTTTGTATTAGTCACTGTTACCTGCCAGATGATATGATAAGGACGATAGTAGTGCCTATTATTAAAAATAGGACAGGTGATGCGGCGGACAGGTCCAATTATAGGCCCATATCCTTAGCAACGACAATCGCGAAGGTACTGGACAGTCTGCTTGATACAAAGCTGAAACAGTCCATGAGAATACATGACGCTCAGTTCGGCTTTAGACCTGAACTATCAACTGAGAGCGCAATACTATGTCTCAAGCAGACTGTAAAGTACTATACAGATAGAAAAACGCAGGTTTATGCGTGCTTTTTGGACCTGTCTAAAGCGTTTGACCTGGTATCCTACGACATACTATGGCACAAGCTCAGGTCAGAAACGAGCCTCAATCCGGAGTTAATATCTTTGCTCCAATACTGGTACGGTAACCAGGCGAACGTGGTTAAATGGGGAGCTGCAACTAGTGACTGGTATAGACTGGAGTGCGGGGTGAGACAGGGGGGGCTGACGTCACCGAGTTTGTTCAACGTGTATGTCAACCAGCTGATAGAGAGGCTCAGTGGAGCGGGTGTCGGATGCTCAGTTGATGGCGTTACAATTAACAATATTAGCTATGCTGATGACATGGTTTTGCTGAGCCCCTCACTCAGTGGCCTCAGGAAACTACTAAAAATATGTGAGGATTATGCCGCAGAGAATGGGCTCAGTTACAACTGTAAGAAGAGTGAGTTTTTGGTTTTCAGGGAAAAAAATAAACCTCTCTCTTTTAAACCAAGAGTAGAACTCGGTGGTATTCCCCTGAAACAGGTAACTGAGTTCAAGTACCTCGGCCACGTTGTAACAGAGAGCCTCGATGACGACAGCGACATTGAACGAGAGCGTCGGGCGATGTCGGTCCGGGGCAATATGTTGGCCCGCAGATTTGCGCGTTGTACCACGGCCGTAAAGCTGACTCTGTTCAGAGCTTACTGTCAGTCGTTTTACACGTGCAGTCTGTGGACTCACTTTACGCGGCGGACCTACAGCGCCTTACGTGTTCAGTATAACAATGTGATGAGGGCGGTGTTGGGGAAGCCGCGATACTGCAGCGCATCAGCAATGTTTGCGGACGCTCGTGTAGATGATTTCTACGCGATCGTACGCAAACGTGCTGCTTCTATGATGGGCAGGCTCGTGACTACCACCAGCGTCGTCCTCCGCACATTAGCGTTTAAGCTGGACAGCCCCTTCTGGAGACGCTGGAATGGCCTCCACTTACAGACTGTCGGGTACAGGTAGGCTCTAGTCTTAGTTGTTAAGTTAGGTTAAGATTTGGTCTTTAGGTTTTACTAACATAGGTTAAGTACAATTGTTACTAACACAATATGGATGTACAATATGTCTGAAATAAAATATTATTATTATTATTATTATTAATTACTAGGTATTTTTACCTAATCGAATATTACTTAAATAATTTTATTATTTTTAAGGTTAAATATAGATTGTTGTTAGGCAGGTATGTAGGTACAAGTAGCGAGGCAAAACAATTAAAAGAGAAATTAAAATAAGATTAAAGTTCTGTCTTAATTGTGATGTGGATATAAATAGGATTCATTGACAACCTAGCATCAGGAGACATGCTCTTTTGCGAGAAAAAAAAGTTTGTCCTATTTAAGATTGTACTCATTTGTCAATAGCCTAAAGCGACTATTTAGTACCAAGTGTCATGACTGTCATATATATTGCAATTAAAAAGTCTTGTTTCGCAGGAAAACGACCATTTTAACCGTAAACTACATAAATAATTTAGTCTGCGTGTTAGGTGAGATTCACATTGAAACTCTCGGCGTTCCAACTTTGTCCCCGGGGGAAATAACGCGTGACTGCCCTTTATTTAAAATGTACATTAAGTCCAAATAAATATTTTACCATAATGTATAGTGTTTACCGACTTAGCTGGCTCTTTCAGTTCAATTTTTCATCATTACGCTTTTAGTTTCTCACTTTTAGGTTTTTGAATTTATCTCTTCTCGTCTGTAAAAAATCCATACATATAAAAAAATTGTAGAAACGTGCTTTCTGTACACTGAAAATATAAAAAAAATTAGTAGCAGGGGTTATTATTATGTCGATACCGAACACAAAAATGTAATTGAATTTTTTTTGTCTGTTTCTCTGTGTGTTTGTGCACGCTAATCTCAGAAACAGCTTATCCGATTTAGATGCGGTTTTCACTAAACTAGTTTGGTACGCTTCACTTAACATTTAATGTTTGTTTCATGTCAATCGGTTCGTAAATAAAAAAGTTGTGCCATTTTATACACATGCGATACCTTTTGTCGCGATGTTAATTTTATGAATTCTAGGGCGTTGCGAAGTCCGCCGGGTCAGCTAGTTTCAAATAAAATTATATGATAGACGCTTTGTGCCTCAGAGAAACAAGATGACACACTTCGAATAACTGATATAGTTTTTTGAATTAAAATATTTTGAACCTCACCGAAATCTATCAAAGAGCACACATCAGCGGGAGAGCTAGTGCTACAAGGCAGACATCACATTGCCCAGAAGCCTGTTTTCGAGCTCCTTCAATATTAACCATTTCACTGTCCCGTAAGTAGACACAATAGTAAAACAATGGTTATGGGTCACATGTGATTCATGGGACAGGGAACTTGTTAATAAAAAAACTATTAATTTTCCGTCCATAAAATTCACAGTCGAAAAAACTTCATTGACGCCAATAGGTACAATATTTTCTACCTTATGTTTATACCGCTCACATCTCTTAATATCTTTGTTTTTATCTAATAGTTACAGAATATCTGATAAAAATATTGAACAAATATTGTGTTTGTTCTTTGTTATTGAATCTGCTCCTTACATCTTGATCCATTATTTGAGCATCGCGCTCACTATTAGAGAAAGGGTGAGGATCTTGGGAGCCGAATATACGAGTTATAGTACCGGAACGGTGATTAGAGAACATTCTACTTAGCGTCCAAAATTTAGTTTACTGTAAAAGGCGAAGCCTGTGTGAAGTACTGCCCCGATTTTGTGTAGGTACGTGCATCGTCTGCCACCTTAATCCATTTGACTCCATCGATTAAGGCTGCACTTGGTCAGTAGTGACTCTCCGGCCTGGGTTCGATTCAGCCGATCCGGTTCAGCCGGTGCAGACACTTACGTGACAAGTAATTGTTTGTCCTTGAGCAGTGTTTTTAATGTGTTTAGTTATCAATTCAACCCGCCACATAACACAGTGCAGAGCTATAAGTATGTGGCGATAGAATCACTAAAACATATATCTATATCGATGCTAAAGACCCTTTCGGACTTGTTTCTTCAAATAACGAATGTACCTGCTTAGTATTCAAATTTTATCTTGAAATATACTTGCGTATTTCTTATTGAAATCAATTTATTTCCAGTGAATATAGATTCTGAGAGTTCGGGATAATGTTTTTATATTTTTTTGTTATTTTGATCCGACGATTCCTTTTTACTATTCTAAATCAATTTCAGCAATAGTGTGCTCAAGAAACTGAGACATAAAAATAACTATTTGAACAGAACGTTTGGGTTTTATTTAATAAAGACTCGCGATTTGTAAAAATATTTGAACAGACCTCAGTCAAGTTTCTGTACGAATTATTATTTTAAGAACGTATCTTTTGTTAATACTTTTTAGAAAATGATTCATAACATTTGCTTAAAAACTTGGATTACCATATATTGTGATGAATCACAGTAGGTGTTACTCTGACTGTAGGTGTTGCTTGTAGCAAATAATCTTCTATAACTTAACTATGCATCTTGTCCATTCATCATCAACCTATATGTCCCACTGCTCACAAGGGTCCCTCACAGATTAGAAAGGATGTAGAACATCATAGTCCATCAATCTGGGGATTGGCGGACTTTACATATCCTTAACAAAATTTTCAGGCACCCAGATTTACTCACGATGATTTTCTTCACCGTACAGCATGTGCTAAGCATGTTAGTGAAATACATTTTTGAGACGTTACATCTCAAGTCTAACTCCTAAGGAGTTTCAATGCATTTTTGATGTACCTCAAATTGGGCATTCGTTTTATATGAGTTTGTAACACAATATTTCTATTGGTAGTAGTAAGCCTTTAATATCGTTTGGGCTTAAAGCAGATTTATTGTTTTGATATAAATATTTAGAAGCCTTTTAAGTAAACTTCAATACCTTACGGATTCAAAAACCTTACGGATTTCAATCATTTTAAGTGACGTTCTCGTGAATATAAAGCCAATGTTGTATTTAATATTTATTGGTATGTTTTAGTAACTATCTTAATATTTTTTCAAAGAATTTAGATACCACTAGAATAATGTCTATTGTTATTAACTATAAAAATACATATATATTTTTTGCTTCTCTATAAATACATATATGTACTCATTGTATTACTTATTATCTTCGCCTATAAATTATAGCCATCATCATCAACCCATTACTGTCCCACTGCTGGGCACGGGATCTCCTCTCATAGGCGAGAAGGGTTGTAGGCCGTAGTCCACCATGCTGGCCAAGTGCGGATTGGCGGACTTTAAACGCCCTCAGAAAATTTTTCGGGCATGTAGGTTTTCTCACGATGTTTTCCTTCACCGCAAAGCACGTGATAATTAATTTTATATGCACATAACTTCGAAAATTAGAGATGCATGCTGAGGTTTGAACCCGGACCTTCACGAACAGGAGGCGGGTATCAACCAAC
>DWPM01000025.1:0-12245 GCA_018251615.1 Spioniades abbreviata
TTTGAGTGTGTGTGTGTGTTAGTATGTGTATGTGTGCGCATGTGTGTGTATATTTCTATGTGTTTGTGAGAAAGCAAGGGGCAAATATAAGAGACAGGAATATAAAATATAATGTAAATCAACATTGTGAGTAAATTATTTTATAGAGTGAAGTAGATTTTCAGTTTCTTGATAAGGAAGGGATTTAAGGTATCTCATGACAGTTTGTTTGCAATTATAGGGGTGGAGTGGATATATATTAAGTTTAGAGTTTAATAGATTGTACAGGAATGGCCCTAGGTAACAGAAGAAATTATGGGATCGGGAAGTATGAAATAATTGTGTAGGAGCTACGTTTCTTTTTCGACGTTTGTTGTTTTGAAGCTGTGGAGCATATGTTAGCTGGGTATGTTTCCTTAACACAGTATAGAGGATATAAGTTTGCCGAACTGTAAGTACTTTCCATTCCTTGTAAAGCTCGGTGGTGGGATGGCGAAAAGGAAGACCCGCTCCAACTTTTAGTATAGCACGCTGGGCTCTCTCTACTTCAATCATATGGGATTTAGCTGCACCACCCCATGAGGTTATACAGTATTGTATGAGGGAATGGCAGAGCGCATGATATACCATTGTTATAACCCGGCGGTCGGCTACGTGGCGTAGAGTCCTAAAAATATAAATGAGCTTACGTAGCCTTGTAACCAGTGTTACTAGGTGTGGCCTAAAGCTTAGTGTCTGGTCAATAATTATTCCTAGGTATTTAAAACTATCCAGCCGTTGTAAAGTAGGACAGCCGCATTGGGAGTTTCCGCGACAACTGATATGGGCCTTTATTGCTAGAGTAGATGATGGGCGGAGGCTGAGCTTATTGATAAATGCTATATATTTTGTTTTATCTACGTTGAGTGTCAACAGGTTGTACTGTAACCATTGAGTTACTTTATTAAAGCCTTTTTGAGCAGTGTTAAACACCTCTTCCCAACTCTTTCCACTAAAGAATAGAGCAGTATCGTCAGCGAAAGTAAGCACTTTACCGCTTGGCAGTTGCAGCTGACACAGGTCGTTTATGTACACCAAAAACAGCGTAGGGCCTATGATACTGCCCTGTGGAATACCGTATTCTGTGGTCAACTCATCACTCAACATGTGATTGATCTTTACGCGTTGTTTCCGTCCAGTTAAATAGCTTTTAAAGAGTTCTAAGGGTATTCCCCTTACTCCACTGGTTTCTAGCTTATTCAGAAGAAGCGGAATCGATACCGTGTCAAAGGCCTTCGCGAGGTCTAGGAATACTGTTATGCACTTCCTCTTATCATCCAGGCTGCTAATGACAGAATCGACAAGCTCGTGCACGGCGTCACTCGTGGACTTGCCTTGCCGAAATCCATATTGTGCAGAAGATAGAAAATGTTTAGACTCTAAGTAGTTAACGAGTCGACGGTTCATGATGCGCTCTAAAATTTTTGATAGTGTCGGCAAAAGGGAAATAGGCCTGTAATTGTTAACATATTCTTTTACGCCACTTTTGTATATAGGTTTAATAACGGCAGTTTTGAAGGATGAAGGAAATACTCCTGAAGAGAGAGCTAAATTACATATATGTGCAATAGGAGATATGAGCAGGTGCCGGTGTTTTTATGACATTGAATTTTAAATATTCGGATGAGTCACGAAGCAGTAAAAGTGATAGCCTGTAATTATTTGAATATTAATTGCACCGCAGAGAATGCCATGTGGTACAATAATTATACATACACAATCAACTTCACCTACGAACTATGACGCAGGGGATTTCATGATCTTTTACGTCGAAGAATAATAGAAATCGCTGGCTAGATGGTGGATTCGAATACCTTGTACGATTCCATATCTAGTTTTTGTTAAATGATCGTCATCATTAACTCATTACTGTCTGAGCTGAGTATGGATCTTTTTTTCACGACGAGAAGGTAGCCCATAGTCCACCACGCTGGTTAAGTACAGATTGGCAGAACATTGCGCTCTCATTGCTATTCTGGCACGCAGATGTCCTCGTGATGTTTTCCTTCACCTTAAAGCATGCGACAAGTTTAGTAAGTTCGTAATAGGCACATAGCTTCAAAAAATTTAAGGTGCATTTGAACTATGACTCACAGTGAGACCACTAGTCTTCCATTTCTAATATTGGACATTTATAACATGGTTTGATTACATATAAATAACAATGATTACGATTGTACTTTTTTCTTGTAATTGAATTGTCAGCGTTCTACTCTAAATGAGGTGTATCATTTTGTTGATATCGAAAGCCATGACTTGTTTAATGGGTAAATAAGTAGCAACGGGGTGCAGGACCTGGCATTAAGCGCTCGCCGCGGCCGGCTGTCGCAGTTACAGCAGTTGCATATAACTCAAACAGAACCAAAATCCTATCTGAAGTTATACCAAGCTGCGTCGCTACTGCTGACGACTGAGATCACCAGGCTTGTATGCCCGGCGACACCTCTCCAACCGAAACACAAGAATTTGCTTCACGGTGGATTATGAGGGTGGCGATGGTCAGTACCATACCCCACAGTGCCCCACCGGGGGCGAACGAATGTGCTCTACCACTTTTCCAGAGAGTATTCTCAAATGGTTGATCTGAGCTTAGTAACGACTCATTACGATGGTCATGACGCCGAATATCAAGTACACTTAAGGGTTATAGCTCCGCTGTCTAAATTAAAAATTGTTTAGATCGGGAAGTCCTTGGTTTTCTTCTAACACAAATCCGGTTTGTGAACTGCCGTTATGTACAACATTGAAAATTAGTTTCGGTCGGTAGCTTTTGGTGTTTTTCGTGTGGGTTCTCATATCTTCATCGTCCATAATACCGATGGATTTCTGAGTTCTGATAGGTGTTTGCTGAATGCCAAAAACTTGTTCAAAATCATTCGTTTCATTCAAGAACCAAAAATTAGAAACATATTTAGTTTTTAAATATTATACTCGTATGTCGCGGATAACTAGTCCACTGATTACCAGATATTTCTGTTACGAGAGTAATGAACAAGCCTTCAGTCCACAAGATCTTAAGTGGGTCACAGCAATTCACTAAAATAAATATATAAAAGTAAAAATATACGCTGCTACCGAAGACTAATTCAGATAATCTTATGTCAAAAATGAGTTTTTCATCCACACCTTTCTTCGATTTACGACTAAAAAAATGTTACAGTAATCACTCTAGTTGCTGTCGTAAGACAATTATA
Source organism: Spioniades abbreviata (assembly GCA_018251615.1). Taxonomy (NCBI): domain Eukaryota; kingdom Metazoa; phylum Arthropoda; class Insecta; order Lepidoptera; family Hesperiidae; genus Spioniades; species Spioniades abbreviata. The sequence goes on from DWPM01000025.1 coordinate 3,213, forward strand.
GCTTTACTTGCTATATTTTTCCATGTGAAGTGGTGCTTTAATTTTTAAGCGATACAAAATTGCAAGGCACTACTGTATTTTTATTTTTATTCCAATCCAAAAAATAAGTTACACAAGTACAAGTTTTAGTTTATTAGAATGAAAGAAAGAAGTTTAATTCGCTATTAATGAATAACAATTAATACGCAATACGACATGGAGAAATATAAAAAACAATAATGCTGGTTGGCAGCTGGCGGCTGGCAGCTGGCGAACAGCTGTGGATATTACGTTATCGATTACTAAAAAAAACCATTACATTACAATTTTTTCCACATACTCGTACAGTTCAATAAACCATAATGAATATACTCATATACAATATGGTCATCGGCTTTAGGCGTCTCGTCCGACGCGGCTGTGATTTGTTGAGAAAAAATCCCTTGAAAATATAATTTGAATGCATTTTCCGAAAAGTGGCGTTGTAAGCCCAGCAGTGAGCACACTTGCTTCTAATCGCAATTGACGTTATCAATCCGCTGCCATCTGCTCGCAGCCTCGAATAAGTTAAAATTCACGTACAGTTTGGGAACAGCCCGTTGGAGTTAGTTTAATCCAATCGTTTCAATAATCCTTAGCTTTATAAGAAGCTTTCTTATTCTGACCAAGATATTTTGACCGTTATTAAACTGAAACTTTTTTCATTCGCCTCAAATTCTTTGGTCTATCCGACGCATATACAACTGAAGTACGAGTATGTAACAGTTATACAATAGTAATTTGTGCGTGATTACGATAAGTAGCCTATTAGGAATTGATTTGCAGTGGAATAAATCATCACGAGAATACATGTGATATCTGGTATTATAAAAGTAAAGTAATATGTACCACACTCTTTTATGACCATAATCTGATTACTATTACTATTAGTCAGACGACATATAATTCAGATATCTAATGATCAGTTTTCAATCATCGCATTGTCATCTGTTCCTTAATGAATCAATGATTAAACTGGTCATTTCACAATAAAGGCAATCCCATCGAAAATTGAACAGTAAGCTTTCAGTGAATCGAAGTGAAACACAAGCGTTTTTTGAGCTTTATCTAAATTAAGTCGCTACGAAATAATAAAGATTGAATTTCGCGATGAGTTTACGCGTTCACATTAGGTAAAATTTTAAATAGATTTACCTTTGGTAATATCAAAGGTGATTCGATCTGAAATTTCATTCGAAAATCCCGTACTCGTACGTATGTTCCATAGTTATTCTGTAACTGGGGCTTACGTATTGTCAGTGATATGTGAACCATCACATACTGCTAGTTACATATGAGTGGATTTAAATATTATAAGTGGATTCCTAGCGGCGGATTTCATGTTTTTTTATTTCGTTTAAATATTAAAATAAATTCATGCGACACTATACTTACAACAAATAATTATTTATCTGTTACTAATAGGAAGGCATAATAGTTAACAGACTTATTTAAGACTAGCTGAGCCGACAAACTTCGTACTTTCTTACACTTTTATACAAACTTGACCCCCTTAATGCGATCCTGTCACAAAACTAATTAGCCTATATCTTCCCGAGGCCCAATAGCACAAAATTCGTAAACATCAGAAGGCTTTTGAACTAAATTATTTAGTCATATCTTTATGTAAACCTCAACTGTACATTGTAAATGTATGAAACATTTTCTTCTATTAGATGTGAAAAGTATCACAAGGGTTAAAAAAAATCTGAAAGAAACCTTGCAATAGAAATCGAAGTTTACGAAGTAATAATTACCTATTTCCAGAAATAGGCTCCAGTTGAAATAACGGGTATCCAATAAAAGCATCTAAAAATATCACGACACAATTTATAAACGACAATTTAAACTCGATTCCAGCTCGGAAAAGTTTTAAATTTAATCTGAGTGTCATAACGGCTGTCGGACCATTCTCAGCACGAATAGTTCGTTCGTAAATAGTTTTGCGATTCTCATTATTAAGGAAGTTTATAGCCAGTTTAGTTTATTTCGCCCGCATTAAAATACCTAACCTAATTGCTATTAATTGGATAGCAACAACGTTGCTAAAGATACGTGAAACGCATTTACTGCTAAAAATATGGGCTGTGGTTGTGTCGTGGACACGAGATGCTGAGAGAGCTCTCCTTATTGACGGGTAAAGTATTGGCGACTCTCCTGGTGTCGCCCATGTTCATAGGCGACGGTGACCGCTTACCGTCAGGTGGCCCGTCAGCCGCTTTGCTAGGTAATGTACTTGTTCGGTAAATCGCAAATATTTGGGCATAAAAGGTGAAACAAACAAAATTATATGTACTATGTGGTAAAAAGGTCACTGACCGTAAACTTTACGGGTATTAAAAGGGTGAACATTGACAACAGGCACACCAGGCCGAAAGACAATGGCGAACTTTATTTCACGTTTTTATTTGTACTCAAATGGCAAAGAACACACCGTCATTGCAGAGCCCAGTCGATTGATGTTTATAAAGAAATTTAGGTAATCAGATTTATGGAGATTATTACAAATTTAAGAAGTAAATAGTAATGATTAATGGAACGTTAAATACATCGCATAGTTGATGGAACATAGAGCTAACTGTGTACGTTTACTATAAAGAGATAGGTCCTTGGTTCATTCAGTGTACGACGTGTGCAGAACGCTATTCAATATTTAGTTTTCTATCTAGGCGTTTAGTTTGTATGTATCTATCTGCGATGGTATCGATTAGATTGTTTTTGATTAGCGACCCACACAGATTTCGCAAGGGATACTTGAGTAAATATCTCCAAAGCACGAAAAAACGTGATACAATGGACATTGGGGTTGAAATAGACAGTTTTCACAGACTATAAAAAGTAGTGGAAGTGATAAACAAACCTTTCTTTTTTCTTGATTTATACTGGTCAGCACAATCTACACAAATGTACAAATACACCAAAACCAAACTTCCTCCTCGTGAGAACTCCATTATAATCTGTTCGTTATTATATCCATACAGACAGACTGACAGACGCGCCAGGGACTCTTAGGTGACTGATAAATCCTTCCTGAACTTAGGTAACGGACGCTGTGAGTAACCAAGTAAAAATAAAAGAAAATGGAGTAAAACATTAAAAGTGCGATTCATCTATTTATTACTCCATAATTCTTACAAGAAGATTATCTAAAAATGAAGCCGAGCCGACAATGTGTTCTGGTGTCTCGCCCATCCCAGACACCAGATCACCGTCATGACATGACAACAATAGCCCAGAGTTTGGGTGGCAATACCGTATGCAAGTAATAATATAGGCGATAGGCGCACAATGTCCAATAAAAAGGGAGAGTCAAAGAAAATCCAAAATAAAAAAGCATAAAGAAATAAACGTCAGAGCATTCAAACGACGTCTGACGTTTGTTTTTTTTTTCATAGTTCATTCATGTCACAGAATCGATATAAATCGATATTAAAAAAATCGATTGGTTTAACAGAAAAATGTTTTTCTTGTTTCATCTAATATGTTTCGATATAAAATAGGTAGTAATATTATTATTTTGTTATATTTATAATCTTGGTAATCACTTTATAATCTACCCGCATTTCATGGCCACTTCTTAGTTTCACAAAATAAATCATTTTGATACCTATGAGTGTTTGCGCGCGCTTTTTAAATCCAGCTATGCAACACGAAGTTCGCGATCTCCGGCACCACTCGCGAGCAACGTCACTACGATCCCTGTCATTGCTTGGTTTTCTTCCTATTAACTTATGCGAGTTTGTGATGTCCGCCAATAAATGTAGTAAAAGTCGAAATAAAGGAATAATTTTGCTGCCTTCCTCATTCCAAACAATGAGCAAAAATCGATATAAGCAGTTTAATTTTTACATTCCTGAAAAGCGATATGAAGCATCCCTAGGTCGCATTATTTCTCGGCAACCACGTCATGTCTACAAACAATCAATTAATTACTTTTTTATATCTATTATTTCACGAAAGTTCTAGGATATTATTAAACACAGAATAATTCATTGTGAATATTTAAATAATAAGAGTAAATATGAAATTCTTATACATGTCTGGGGCAGTAATTTAGCCATCTCCTTTATCTCTCAGAGATTCTCTACATTTTAGCTTGTAGATTACGCGAACAACCCTCTGCTGCAGAATAAAGATTGTGTCGATATCAGCTGCATTTCTCCACAGCAGAATTTCATAGGAGATTATACTATGAAAGTATCTGAATTAGACTAATCTGGCTGTATCGACATCAGTGAGAGCTTGTATTTTCTTAATAGCATAAACCACAGAACTAAGTTTATTCGTTAATCGAGAGATCTGGCGTCCCCATTGTAATTTGGAATCTACAGTAATACCAAGAAAAATAGCAGATTCCACCGAATTCAGTTCATCCCCATTCATTTCTGGTTTTAATTCAAATTGTTTTTACATTAATGGTGAAAATTTAATAAAGCTCGTCTTCTTATTATCAAGCACCAAATTGTTAACATTAAACCTTTGAACCACTTTAGAGAGAGCTACGAATATAACAGGTTCTATACGATCACAGATGAGTCCCTACTCCAAAGAACTAAAACGGTCTCAAATTCGCTGCACCGCTCTTTTCAAATCAGAATACTTCACTTCGCTTCATAATGCACAAGTGTCGCGGCGAATGAACTACCATTAAAGTGTAAAAAGAATTATATTCACTATGATATGTGTGCGACACATCCGAAAAGCTTCATAGAATTTTGGTTTTCAAAAAATTGAAGCTGAAGTAAGTTAGACATTATAAAAATTTAACATTAAAATGATAACTAAACCAAAAAATTGCTATAATAGGGTTACTGGCAAAAAACTCAAACAACATGTATAAGTTATTTTTATGCCTTATTTATATTTGAAGAGCTGTTATTGTTTCTTCGGAGTCTGATCACAGTTGCGAGACATTTTGACATTAAGTATCAGTATTATATACATACATACGTGCCACGCATTGATTAATACCATTTTACACTAATACATTCTTTATTCCCATCTTCGTCTGTTTATTATTTTTCAGTTCCATATTTTTAACAATTTATATATAGTAATTTCCCGATGACTTCAGCGCAGCCGCTGTTCCAGCTCGTCCCTTTCTTTGACATACACAGTCCACTGCAGAAAGAGGTGGAGCGTTAATGCCTCGGTTTCACTGTCGCATGTACACGACGGGCTCTGCTTACACTTGATGCGGTACAGGTATTCGGAGAACCCGCCGTGTCCCGTTAGAGTCTGGGTCAGCTCTTTAGTTAGGTCCAAAGACCTTTCTATTCCGTACGCTGCTATCTCGTCGAGTAGAAATATCTTCGTGACGGAAGCCGTACGTACTTTCAGCCCGGTATCTCCGACCCCATTCCTCAATCGACTCCAAACGGATCTGTGGCTTGCCAAATGAAATTGGAACCAAGTCGTAGTCTGGCCTCAACCTCGAGTTTGCTGCTACGGCTCTGGACGGTTCGTCCGCCCTCTCGTTTACCTCCAATCCTGCGTGGGATTTGATTCAGAATAAGGAAATTTCCTTAGCTGTTTTAATGTTGGGTCGGGCCTTTATTGCTAGGGGATGGAAAGAACGACAGTTTCTGGATCCACTAGATAGTGTTGAGCTCCTTTTGGACTCCGAGTTTCCGTGCAGCAGGAGCCCATGCGCTGGCAGCGTACAGAAAAATTGGCTTTATTGTTGTGGTGTAAATCGTGCGTACTACTTCTGTTCTGTCGTTTGTAAATGTCGAGGGACTTCCTGCAGACGCTCGCCACGTGCGCGTTAAGGGACATGCTAATGTCGACCCCGCCCATTCTCAGCCGTGGTGTGTCATATTTTAATTTCTTTGTATATTTTCGAGGCTGAGTCACCGTCAAACAACAAAATCACGTCATCTGCGAATGCCTGGCGGTAGTCACCCCGATAGTCGATCTACTTAAAGAGTGGGTCCAGGAGAAGGATCCAGAGTATTGGTCCTCCTATCGACCCCTGGACTCACCTCTTATTCGTCCATTTTGTGTATTGGACGCCCGCGTATTAAACTGTGACATTCCAATCCCTTCCTGTCCATCACGCATCTAAGTATGACCGGGTACCTCTCCTTAGCCAGCCTCAGCTTTATGGCTGGCTACTAGGCACTGTCGAAGTCTCCCTCTATGTCCAGTAACACTACTGTCATCAGTTATTGTCGTTTATTTTACTTTTTATGCGGTGCACTAGGTTATAGAGTCCTAGGTGCTCCTTTTAGGCATAAAGCCGTACTTTGGCTTAGCTTAGGTATGAGTACTCATCCTGAGGTTTTCTGACGTAAACAAAAGGAACAAAATTGATTAATTCTCTTTACAAACTTAAACTTATGTATTAAACATAAAATGTGTTTGCTGGATTGTTTTATGTAGCAGTAACTATAAAAACAGCAATGTATTCTTATCCTTAATTTCAGGGATACTTTCAAATTGTTGAATATCCGTACTCCTGTGTACATGATGGCAATTGAAGTTTCCAAGGTTCAGAAGGTGCTTAAGTTTGCATTTTAATTTCTGACGATAGGGAATTAATAAATTGGATTAAGGGTTTCGTCAAATAACGAGAGAGGTTATTTAAATCAGGAGAGTGTCATCTTTGTAACAAATTACGTACAGAACAGATCCTAGCGGAATACCGCTCGACACCTCTGGTCAGCACAATCCGCCGCGCGTAGAATATCTGAAGGATCTCTCCGACAAGTAATTGCCGATCGTTCTCTTCAAGTACTCCAGGACCCCAAAGTAGACCAGTGCCTCCTTGATCTAGTCCCATGGCAACGTGTTAAATGCATTGGGATACCCGAGAGTCACCGCCATTCGGTTCCATTTCCTACAGATGCCGAGCGAGGCGGGCAGCCACAATCCACTCTAAAAGCTTATCCACCTCATCAAGCAGCACAATCAGCCAGTACGTAGACGGCGAATCGTTCGGACGACCTTCCTTTCTTGGTCGACGGTGGCCGAATCCTACCTAGGACGAACCTTCGCAGAAATCCCGTTAAGCCCACCACCCACGACTCGAGAGAGTCACCGTTCCTCGAGCTGTATCCATCGCCATCGGCCATCAGTCATCAGGTCCAGGGTCTATGAAATTATTTTTATTTTTATATGTCTACGTCGTGAGGTACCCGAGTTTGCGATATGTGTTTGAGCGCCACCTTGTATTTGATCATCGAACTCGTAGCCAACAGCTTTATGCTGATGATGAAGTAGTTCCCACTGTGAATGTAGATGTCGCTTTTGTGTTTTTTCATTACATTTTATTTTTCACTGCAATTTATTTTTACATTTTAGATATAAATAATATCCTACTAGTTTCACCCTGTCGTTTTATGAACATAGTTGTATGTACTCGACCTTGGCCCTTCATATATCACACTAACCCTGAATCAATGTGCCGCGTACGTCTAGCTAATGTCTGATGTAGATTATATATGTTAACATGGTGAGGCACGACAGCCTGAGATCTCCACAGTTATATCAATGTGAAGTTCGCTGACCTAGACTTGACCAGCGCTATGGACTATAAAAATCTCATCCCTGAAAGGAGACGCGTGGCAAGTAGTGGGACTGCTGACTTCGCGAAGTGTGTTTGAGCGCCACCAGGTATAAGATCACCGAACTCGTAACCAACAGCTTTATGCTGATGATCAAGTAGTTCCCGCTGTGAATGTAGATGTCGCTTTTGGTTTTTATTCATTATTAATTCTTTCAAGTCCTACTGCTGGGCTCGGCTTTGTCTGCTGTATGTCATAAAGCAGGTTTCCTCACAATGTTTTCCTCCATCCCGAAGCATATTTTTTATATAATTATTGTATTACTAGTCGACCCCGCCTGCTTCGCTGGGCAAATCGCATTATATATATGAAGATAAAGATATGTTTTTTTGTAATTACAGCGATACGCGTCCGGTAAGTTAGATTACACGCTGTTCATTTTATAAATCGCTTTTTGACATATGTATATAAAGATTGCACTAATGGACTCTGTAAATTACCTATTCCAGTGTGTTGTAACGAGAAATTTTTCTTCTTTTAGAAATGAAATTTAATAAATCCTTATATACATTTTATTTACTTTGATTTTATTGAAGAACGTAAATACTACGTTTCGAATAATTTTGACACTATACACTTTATTTATCATACGAACTTCTTTGCCACTTTGCGACCATTTAAGGATGTAATTTAAAAAATCCCGAAACTTTTCAATTTTATTTAAGAGGGCAAACAGTAAATTGAAAGGAATTTTGATAAACAAAAAAAATATCTTCCATACAAAGTTCAGTACCCCTTTTTGACACTTTAAGGGATGGAATTTAAGAAATCCTGAGATACGTATTTCTTAAATTTTCTTCAAGAGCATAAATACTTAATTTCTTTTAATTTTGCAAAGTAACAAGTTATTTTTTAATTTTAATCGAAACAGACTTTTTATAACAACTTTACTATCCCTTCGTAATACTTTATGTATGAAACAGCCACTTAGTAACCCTTTTTACTATTTTACAGCCATAATACCACATTTCATTCATTTCAAATTAATTTGACAGAGTTTCATACAAAATTTCATTCAATATTTAATACCTTTAGGCGTTGATTTTTGAAAAAAAAATGAGTATGTTTAGTTAAGGATCTTGTTCTATCGTCGAGCTAAAATTCATCAAAATGGGACGGAACTTTCGTATTTATAATATTAGAATGGATAAAAAATATTAAATAATGGTGCAGAGAGGTTATAGAGTTAAAGGACGGTTAAAAATCCCTCACAAATGTGCAGACTTTATGCTTGAAACGATATTAAAATTAAAGAAATTGTTTTAATTATTCAAATCTGTAAGCGCGTCATCCGAACTTTATGGTAGTACGCTAACCTACTCGAAATGTGTCCATAGGTTTCTAATATAATTATAAAATGGTACTAGTACACTACTACTGACCTTATAGATGAGAGATGCAACCTTCCTTCTCTTGCTGGTTTCACTCACCTTACACTCGTAATTTG
>DWPM01000026.1:0-12155 GCA_018251615.1 Spioniades abbreviata
GTTTATACGTATTTGATTACACAAACCATAGGTGATTTCATTATTTTGCCTATTTTATAGAAAATACCATAATTACACATATTAACTCTTATTGCGTAGGTATTAAGTTACTTTTTTTCAAACATAGAATCTATTCAACATAACCTCAAAATTGAAAATGTTTTTGCTGATAATTTTTTTTTTACAAGTGTCCGTCAGTTATAAAAGTTATTATAGGAAACACAATCGTATTTTCAACCTAATAATAGATGTTTCGAGACTGTTGGTTCTTAGGCGAAGTTACTATAGAGAAAGAACAATGTCGTGGATTTCAACAACTATATCTATAACCACGTTAACACCGTAAAGGCGGAGGTCACATGAAACATTTTATCTTGAGATATCGGGCAGTTAAAAAACTATGAAGGCATTTTCAAAACATTGACAAATACAATCATAACAAAGAGGTTGTTTAGTAGCCATAATAAATATAATATATACACAAAAAACAAACGTACGACAAGCACCTGCACACACATATTATATTTATAAACACAAGTGGGTTCCCCGCGAAACTTCGCGTTTATTCAATAGGATAATAATTTTTGAGGAATTATAAAACCTACTAGCTGTGCCCGCGGCTCCGCCCGCTTGGTTACGGGAATTAAATATAAGGAACATTTTATCGGGTTAAGGAGTATCACAAGATACACTTTTTGTGCTCCAAATATCTATTTATGCATTCGTTCTTATATGTACCACATTCTGATAAGTACTTTTAGCGTAAAGAAGCAACAAATACATTAAAGTCAAAAAACATTCAAAATATATAAAAATCGTCCCATGGCATCCAACAAGAACATTTTGTCGGGTTAAAAACTATACTCTATGTTAATCCAAGTTACCAGTTATACTATATGTCAAATTTCATGAAAATCGGTTCAGCAGTTTTTGCGTGCAGGAGTAACAAACAAACAAACATACAAACTTTAACATTTATAATATCAGTAGGATTACAGAACCTTCTCCACAGTCATCGTTGGTCTGAGGCTAACTTACTCCTTCTTCGTCGTTATATTATGATAAAGAGTAGTTTTTCTACGTATCATATAAGCGGCATACATACGAGTAAGTAACTGAATAATTTGTATTGTATTGTATTGCAGGATGAACTTTGGGATGAAGTTTAGTAAAAATAAAAGGCAGTTTTTCTAATGTTTATTAAGACATTAAATTTTTTTATAAGTGACAAGGAATTACTTTTAACAAATAAATGTATTTCGTACAATAAAACACTTTGTTTATCCAGGAGAAACACAGGCAAACACGGTCATGTGGATCCAAGATAGGCATCACCTGTGTTATAGTGACAAGAAAACTAATGACTGTACGTATATATTTTTAAATGCATACTGAAGTAGATATCTATTTTTAACACTCGTATACAGAACAAATATTCGTACTCACCACACAAATATTTCTCCTGGGTGGAAATCGTACCCTTAGTAGCATCGTATCGTAGCTTAGCAACCAGCGTCATTTCCACTACACTCAGGAACGAGATAAATATGTCTTCGACATAGAATGCGAGCAATAGTTATTTATAAATATCAAAACCAACGCTGAATTACGCTATGAATACTGTGGGTGCGTAATTTAAAGATAAAACTATTAGAACGCTTGGAGTAACTCATTTTGTACAACGATTTGTGTCATCATATAGCGTTTAGTTTCCCTATTTCGTAATTAGTTCAGAACAAACAAGTGAACGGATTCGCCTGATCAAAGAGCGTCGATAACGTTCAACGATGATTTCATTAAACATGCAAATTTGCACATAGCGGCCGCGAACCTGTGTGTTATTGGTTAATAAACAACAGCTTATATCCCTCTACTATCAATGCGTGAAGCTATTATATAAATTTATAATACGCATATTTCCTACTTAATAGTTTTTTAACGCTTCGCTTTCGTCGGTAAAAATACTAGGGAAAATTGTTGAACGTTTCAAGTTTAAATTCTGTAACTTTAATGTCATATTATTATTATATTGAAACATTATTATTATATAAAACTGTAAACTTAAAACAAAGTCAGTAACGAAAATAAATAAAATCTACAACTGTTACTGAGCTCGCGTCAGATGTAAGTCACCTCAGTTCACATAACGTATGCTGATTCTGGCCCGTGTAAAAAGTAATGAGAAACCGCGGTGTGTAAAGGTTAATATATATTTCAGAACACATTACCTACTGCGAGTGAACAGAAGGCATATGGTATCCAAACGTAAAATTTTCGATTATAGTCCCTTTAGCCGAAGAATATCTTGACAAATACCCTAATAAAAAGGTTCGCCGCGTGCCCGGGCGTTTGGAAAACCATTTACAAGGTTTATCGACGCTATGGAAATAATAACTGGGGCCGTTATCGTCCTAAATTGATCTAATTTAAAATTATTGTTATCGCCAGCCTTTTACTTTTATTGCTCTTGGTCGTAATTTTTTTAGTTCTGCCCTTATTTTTTGAACCCAAGTTATACTGAAATCGAAGCAAAAATGCTTTTTATATCTGTACCACAAAACCATAGGTGTAAATCGAATTCAACTACTAAAAGTACATTTGTGTTACAGATAAATAATATTAATAGATAATATAAAACAGTAATAACTAATTCGGTAATTATGCCTAATTTATCGAATAGGCAGTCATAATGCGCGTATCAAAACATAATGAGGTGATAATTAAGCTTAAGTTGAAGGAATATATTTGGATTAAATCGCATGCCTAATGTCTAGTCGCCGTAGAAAAATGTCTGGGTTATTGGCGAAAATGGTTATCATAATGATGACATCCAAGATAACGATGGAGTTGAGACAATATAAAAGAATCAGTAGTTTTATATCTAAAACCTTTTCTTGAATTCTTGAATATACGTTTATATTGTCGTGATTATATTTCCGATATTTCCGTAAGAACTTAAATGCCAGGATTAATACATTTCTACGTTATATTGTTTACCCATAGACATACTTGTCTTTTGAGATGCGAAAATGTTGCTCTCACGATAAAATGTTATTTGTGTGTGACAGGCTTTGTGGCGAAATGTACCGGCCATATCTCAAAGACACCCGTTGTAATTAAGTACACAATGAGAGTTCATATTTGGCGGTGGGCGGGGGTGGCTATTGTGCTAGCCTCGTTATCTGCAACCCAGTCTTTTAGGTCCTATAATCTACCCAAACGAACGCGACACGATGTCTCGTACTGTATGATCGATGAAATAGTCAAATGTCATGTTTGATGAGCATGTTTTGCAGATAAAAGCAACAATCAAAACACTGTAAACAGAGGAAATATCATTTTAATCGAAATAAGCGTGTTTTATAAAAAAATATTCTATTGCATCGCACACCATGAACTGAATTCCTTAATAATTAAATTCCTTTCGTTGTGAACTCGATCGCTATAAAGAAAGGATTGTCGTCCATCCACGTTACACATACATTATACAGAGGAACTCTAAAGCCTAGTTACTCCGATCTCGTTCCAGTAAAGTTCACAATCACAACTCGAACAGCATCCACAAAAAAATTAAAAAAAATTGTTTTGACTGAAAAGAAAATAGTTTAATAAAAAAATCCAACGACACAATTCCGTTGTTTAAGGCGTTAATTATGTTCAACAGTCACCGCAGCTTACATCGACGAAAAATCCACGGTAGCAGATTCCTTGCAGCTGAATACAATTTAGTGAGTCTTCTCATCCAAATAATTTCCAACTTGGATGTTGAAGAGACGTTGATCAAGTGATGGTACGGAAATTAGAAACTCATCAAATCATGTTTATAAAATAAATTATAAGACGACGTAACAAAATCCAAGTATCAGTCAAATTATGATGAATTAAGGAAGGAGAATTAAAAAGAGCAAAACTTACCATATCTCATACCATACCTCTGTCGGAAGCAGAATTTGCTTAATGCTGAAGCAAATAAAATAATACAGGAGTTCAAGTGTCTAAATTAATAGGATATGTTTCTAAAGGATGACCAACGCCCAATCGGAGGAAAAATAAAAACTTTATTTCTTTCATAACAGATACAAAGAGGAAGATTATCCGGATTTTAGGGCCGACATCGATTCAACAGGGTGGAAGGCAAACAATCGCCTTTTGTTGCCGCCGCTATTGAAGTTCGGGTAATTAATTATACCGAGCGAGCGGCATTTTGCAGATTCACTTCTATGCCCCTCAGAGATCGACTGATTGCCTCCGCTGGTGATCTATACGTCTTTATCTATAGCGATATTAAATTGCTTATGGAGCCATTCTGAGAATCTTCTTTAGTCCTGTTGCTAGAAGTGTTTCTGATAACGTACTTGAAGCTACTGTTCTTTGCGCAAAACACTTTTTAATTTTAGAAAATGCTATACTTGAAATAATTTATTTCTGATCCGTTTGCTAATATTCTAATGTATTTACAAATTATATACAAGAAAGCGGAATAAATATATTGTACAAAAAATAATAATAAATGTATGGTTGAATGCAATTGTTAAACATTGGCATTTTGGTATATAGATGTTCGAGTACTTTTATTTTGCCTGTTTTCAGGGGATGACTACATTAGTGGCATTTTGAAATTATATCAAGAAGTTATGTTTTTCGTAATATTCCACCTATAAAATAGATGTTCATCCAAATTTTTTTTAGAATCGGACCGTGGTATGCTAAACGAATATATAAAAAATGATAGTCATTCTAGCGACCAATCTAAATAGCTGTATGACATATCTAAGTACAGCAATATAAAATAATAAGGATTAAAGATAAAAGGTTTGTACAAGAGCGCAAGGATAAGTTCAACGTAAAAAAGCGTGAGGTGCTTGATAGTACTCGTCGTAAATTTCTTTATTGCTAGCTATTTGAAGGGTCGCCGTCGTCATTATAAAAGCCAAGTCATTCCCTACTCTTTCTTACATACTCTGTTTCGACCAAAATCTTTGTTATAAAAAATATTATTATTTATACATTTGAAGTATCAAACGAGCAATTCGTCAAACTGATATTAATTAGTCACTACCGCTCAATCTGTAACCTATTACAAGTAAAACGGGTATTTTTCTGGATTACAGTTACAGCTTTTGAGGACTAAATAAAATACCTCGAAAATGCCCTTTACCTTTTATTCCTCAAACCGGAACACATTAGTGCCAGCTTTATTGTTATGAGGCGATATTTGTAGTACATATCACTACAAAAAAGTATCTTGTTTAGTTTTAAGTATACAACAATTTATTTTTATCAGGAATAGGCTTAGGGAGGATATGAGATCATAGCTATGAATTTATTATTGTATTGACTCGGTTCTTGACGCGTATGCACATAAGCCGGATATCTGAAGTGATATTTTAACGTAAACATTTAATACCATTCATATATGAAGATCATATATATAAAATAAATAATAATAATAATTATTATTATTTATTATTATTATATATAAAATAAAAGTAATAAAACCGTATTCAAATATAATAACGTTGCAGCATACAACGCAAGATAATTTGTTAGTTCTGTTACACAAAGATAATAATCAAAAATTGATTTATTAACCACTTATACAAAATTACTCCTACTGTCTGAACCAATCTATACAAAGGAATATAGAAACAATCGACTCAAAACAAAGAGGGTTAGAAACCACAAAGCAATACCTATCTAGCTCAGAAACAAAGTAATTGGTGAAGAGAAAAATTACGCACGCTCGGAAAGTGGCGAGTTTAAAACATCGAGGAAAGAAATTGCTCTCGTTGTGGAACAAAGGCCGGTTCCATCCATTTCTCGGCCCATGATTACTCCTTGCAATTTTACATATTTCTAGGCCAAGAAGCAGATATAGCTCTTGCTCGCAATACCATTGTATTGAAAGTATAACTTCTATCTGTATAATATATCGAGTTGTATCTAAATTGTGTAGACGTTGCTTGTTGAATATGCGAAGGATAACTAAACTACATATTTTTTAAGGTACTTTTCCCACAAGAATCTGTGGGGCGTTATTTTTAAGATAGATAAACATACATCACTTTTGTGTATTACAGTCTCTCATGAAAGTCGTTTGTATTATACGACTACTATGTTTTTCTCTATAATTAATTTCACCAGCCTTTACTTTCATAATTCTCATTCTTGATAAATGTCTTGTAAAAAAATAAAAAATAAAAACAAAAAAATCATATAAAAGTATATTATTAAATCGAAGAAACTAGAAAGATTGGAATGAATGGAATAAAAAAAGAAATCCCCCTCTTTCCTTACATTAGCAACTTCATTTTACTCACAAAATATCCTCAATTTTGAAAATAAAAATATAAAAACGAAGCTTACAAAAACAGACTCTGAATAGAATGAAAAACATAAGGCAGACGCAGAGCGTTCACGATAACGGCACCCAAAAAGGGGAAATGTTAAAAACAAATTCAAAAGGAAAAGTAAGTAAATTATGGAAGTGCGCCGGGCGTCTTTTGTCTATGGTCTGCTACTGTCAGTTATCGTCCATAGTCAGATAAAATAGCCGTTTGCGGAGCGCCATATTATTACAAAGATATTTGGTATAAAGTCCCGAGAGGTTTGTCCGAAACATTCCGCCTATCACTGTGATTTATCTGCTATTTCATTTTGGGGTCCAATAAAATTCGTAAAGTTAACGACACCACTGAAAACGATTTCGATAAATCCGACGATTATATGTGCAAGCGATACAAAAATTCTATTTTTCAGTGTGACGCCGTTTTCATTTCTGTAATATCTAAATTTCTAAATAAATTAGTGGCAGTTAAAGTAGTCCGTACCTAATACCTGTAGCGCACTGCAAAAAGGAAAACGTATTTGAGCACGTCCTTAGTTGTTTATTAATATTTACGGCTATGTTTCATACAAATAATACAATTATACATTTCTATTCAGCAAATGAATATGACGCATTATGATTTCGGAGAGACGCGCAGCGCGACGCTTCAGTGCGCTGTTTTCATTAGCGATTGCCATTTGCAATTTGCATGTTATTCTATATGCTACCTTTCTGCGGGTCTGTGTATATATTGTTCATGAAGGTAAGCACAGCAAGGAATATTTACTAACTAATTATACCTTTAATTTATTAACCAATTGTTTTGAATTTCACAAAATCCCCGACGCGGAAAATGCGAAGTCATGATTTTTTCGAAGAATAATTATAGGGTGGAGAAAACCATCGATTGCAAACGTAAATGTCAGTTCTACTTTATACATATCCTTAATATACACTAGGTGAAAAGTCCACCGATGAACACTTACCCAATTCAGTATTCTATAGATTAAATATGTATTTATATAATTATAATCCAAAAATATGTTATTATAAAAACAGGTTTAGGCAATTTGCAAGTAACATCTAAGCTGTGGGACAATAATTGATTAGATGGTGATAATAAAATAAATTTTAACATTTCAATAGCGTCCGAGACTAATTGACAGTACCGTACGATGATAACTTCATGAGACACGAAAAACACTAACTTTCTATGAATCACAAAACTACATATATTCACACTACACATAAGAAAATCCCAAGCATGCTCGGTATTTACTGTCAATTACAGTTTTTGGCTGAATGAACCTCCAAACTCTCAGGCACGGTTACTTATACCTGTCGCAGGTCAATTCCTGAAGGTCAGTCTAGTAGAAAGTTCTAGTTAAAATAGGGTGATTGTCAGCTACAAACCAGTAGATCGAACCTTATGTCAAGTCGAGATCTTCTTTGTGTCTTCCAGAAAGGAGAATGAGTCCGTCAGCAATATGATGTATATCCTTTGGTTGTAGTAATCACTCGTAGCATATATCACTTGTCGGCAATTCTCAATTTATTTATTTATTTGCTGAAGTGTGGTTACAAAAGTTAGGATTAACAAAAGATCAATATTATATCACACATTTACTACATTTTAGCGTACATATTTTATAGTATTTCAAATATTAGATGGATACAATGTAGTTAAATAACAAGGAAAAACCAGTCACCACTACCCGCCGTACTAGTTGAGACTGTATGACGCTCGGATAGTACCTCGCTTCCTACGGCTATAGCATCATGATTAATTTTTTTTTAAATCTTACATATTGCATATATAAGTAATAAATTTTAATAGATAGTGCGCAAGTGTGTGTGTGTGTGTATTTTTATATTTTTAAATGTATTCCTTTCTTAAACGCTACAGTTCTTAGCCACTTCGTTAACCATTTCTTACATTCGAGAAATGGCATATCTGTTATTTGTATTATTTTTCATTACTGATAAATAAAAGGTATTCAAGTTGAATTCTTGGAAACAAGGTCATGGTTTTAGAACCTGGAACAACTTTCACATTCTTTCTTACATCTAAGCTATTTATGCTACATCTGCATAACCCTACCAGTGTCCTCCTGTTCATCCAGCTGTTTGTACTGTGGCATCCTCTTGGGGAAGAGGGTGAACAGTATCGCGAACATCAGCGTTAGCATTGAGACGGAGATGTGCGCCACCCACCAATCGTCGCGCATGGAGCCCGGCTGCAGCCACGACCAGCCGTTCAGCCCCAGGGACAGCTGGATGGAGATTAGGATGCCTGAAAGGGTATGCAATGGAAATCATTGTCAGAAACACTGTGTCAATGCTGGGAAGTTTATCTCACATATGAAGAGGGTTGTAGGCCATAATCCACCGCGCTGGCCGAGTGTGGGTTTGCGACATTTTGCAAGAAATTTTTCACGCATGCAGTTTTCTCAAATATTTTCTTTCATTGCAAAGCACGTGATAATCAGTTAAAATAATTATGCCTGTAATTTCGAAAAATCAGAAGTGCATACTGACATTTGAACATGGACTCATTGGAGTGGAAGGCTGATATCGATCCATTAGACGGCGGTGGCGGTGGCACTGCCCTAGACGAGCAGATGTGTCCTACCATCTACATATACATTGTTGTCGTTCTCTGGTATCTCCAAAACATGTCCAAAAGAAAACCGCCAGACACACTATTCGGCGCCAAACGTAAGAGCCGTATTTATTTTATTGATTTATTTATAATATTTATTGTAAAACTGAAAACTTTACATAGAGCGCACTTAATGCCTGTTGGAAACTCTACCAGTCAACCAAGTCTAAAGGTAAGAGTATAAGGTAGTAGATCATGAAGAGAATCTTGCGTCATAATCTCATTTTAAACAGGCACGTACCGTAGAAGTATGGTCCGTTTTGCGGCTCATGGTCATCCAGGTAGGTGAGGCCATGCGTCCATACACTGATCTTGGTCAGGGAGCACAGCAGCGCCGTGATGATTAGAAAAGCTGTCCGAGGAGCGTGGTTCGAGTCGGCCACAATCTGTCTGGAGTATGCTGAAATGCTGTCTCCGCCGCAGAGTTCTACCAAATCGAGTGGGTAGGTACAGTAAATATAATGTTTAGTTAATGTATGTATAGAGCTGGGTCACGATTGAGAAGATTGTATGGAATATTTGCTGTAATCATTCCATTGAAATTTGCAGTTGCGTCGTAGGTACAGAAATGCATATACATACAATAATGTATGTAAGTATGCAATACATGTACATACACACATTTGCGTTATTATAAAATAGTAAAATTAAGAAAATAAACTACCTACTTACCATCATATTTAATTGTATAAACGACCAGTACTGTTTTTTTTTCTATGCCTAAATGATGTATCGCTGCTGCTGTACTGAAAAATTATAACGAGGTATTTTTATTTATTTTTTGTATTTTTGTTTGTTTGTTTTGCCACTACGGGTAAGCGCAGTCCGAGCTATTCGTGAAAAAAAAAACAAAAAAATGGGTCACACTGAAAATCAGTGGCCTAGTACATATCGCATATACTAAGTAAAGGCTGAGTGCGACCCTTTTTTGATAGGTGGCTGTTATTTATTTATACTTTTTATTATTATTATTATTATTTTTGTTGTTGTTTTATATTTATTTCAATGTTTTAGTTATTTATTTTTCTTTCTTTTGTTTCTATTTTTTTGTCTTTGTCTGTCACCTATCAAAATAAACATTTTCTTTCTATTTTTTTAAAGTATTCTCACATTATTTACATACACTATATGTTACAAGTTCCGACTGAATTTCAATGAAATCTGCGGCCAGGCGGAATTGTCCACGGATACTGTTGATTCCGATTAATGATAGTCAGATTTGGAATAATTAGGGTCCAGCTTAGACCATTTAGACCATTTCCATATTTAGACCAGTGGAGTTAAAAATATATCACTTTCAGATAAAACCGTGGACTAATTCGAACTACCTGTGAACAATAATCGATATAAATGATAAGCCGTTTATTCAAATAAATATTTTTTCCTTTCAACGATAACTAATATGAACGATACACTCGATACGAGCAATCTATCGATCGATAAAACATGAATAGAGACATCCTGTCAAATTCTTGTTTATGTATGGATTTAGTGTTTTTGCTCTTAACTGTTTAAATTGTGAACATTTCTCATAAGAACTTAAAGTTCCCCTTAAATTGACAAAAATCTAGAGTCTAGGGTTTTTGCGTGTTAGACTCCATTTATTAACCAGATTCGGAGTTAATCTAGTACAAATTCCCACGTAACAGTTATTATAGTTTCGAATGAGGCCATCATGAGACGTCCCCATTAAATTGTTTGTACTAGGCGATCAGTTCAATTTGAGGCGAAAATTTTGCAGATCCAAATTAATTTAAACAATTTCTGAAGGGATTTTGGGTCTTTTATATTTTTACAAATATTATTTAGGTATTTATACAAATCTAATTTATATGTTTTGTGATCGTGAATAGTAAAAATGAAGTTTATATAAGACTGTTTGTTGGCATTTGCGAGAATTACGCTAACTGAACCGATAAATGCGACAAATTAGTCGTATGTTTGTTTGTTAAAGCTGAACCACATACAACATTTCTAGTCCGTGTTAAAAAAAAAGTGGAATGCTTACGAAACTGTTATTATGATTTCGAATCAATCATAAGGTTTTTTCACTTAGTTTATTACTGTGCAACATTTTTATTTGTATCCTTAAAATATTAACGAATTGTTGAAGCGACACCACAGCTTTAAAAACTGTCTAAAAGAAATCAATCGCAGTGAGCAAACGAGCGTGATGAACGTTTTGCGGTCGCGAGTGAAAATAATTTGAGTGAATATAATTTCTTATAAAAACAGTTCGGAACTGAGAATGTTAAACGATGTCGGACAAGGTATTAAATTATGAAATATCCGCAATTGAGCCGAAAACCAGCCACTAATAATTGGCAACGAATAACAAAAATATTTGAAATGTACAGTGTGCCCACAGCATCTAGGAGTGTAATGTTTGTCTTTCATTTTGTGTACATGTATAATAAAATTGCTTTACTGCCAAACTCAAGAGCTAATAAAGTTGTTGTTTTATCAAATCAAGTGACATTTTATACAAGTATGATTCATACGAGTCATCTGTGTCAAATTTCAATGCGTTGTTTCAATTTTCACATAGGAATTCTCTGATTACCAATAGTCGATATAATATTTTTTGATGTTGTCGAAGGTGGTATTGTGTTAATAGTGGAGAAGTAAGACGTGTGCGTTGTGCATTGCAGGAAGGCGCGGCGCAAGGAGCGCGAGGGCGAGGGCGCGGGCGACCCCAAGCTGTACCTGCAGGAGGCGCTGCTGGAGCGCAAGCTGCCCGAGCTGGACATGCGCCAGCTCGTCGACCTGCCGCACGGCCTCGACTACAACGAGTGGCTCGCATCGCACAGTCAGTACATCTTACTATTTATCTTACCCTTTATTTTCCATCCGTTATAATTTGTGATATTGCCAATCGACCACATGAACGTCCCCGAGTACCGACTGGCGCGTTCGAGTACCCATTAATTCAATAACCTACAGGGTCCTCGTAAATCTGGTTTGCAGGAATAGTAAAGGAGGTCGCTGGTCGCCGATAAGCTTGCTGGAGCTTTCATAATTTAAATAACCTATTTGAAGTTTGTCTCTGATTCGTTTATGCGGCCTCGGTTGCAGTTGCGGCTGCGGCTGCGGCTGACCGACACAATTTATTTCGAGGAGTTGCTCATCAGGAGAATCATCCAACTAAGCTATCACGTGTGTTAT
>DWPM01000027.1:0-12134 GCA_018251615.1 Spioniades abbreviata
AGCCTCAGTAGTAGTTGGTAGTGACTCTACGAGGGGTCCTGGGTTCAATCCCAGCCGGGGCAGGCATTTATTTGACAGATAAATGTATATTTTTAACGTTTTGGTTCATTGCTGCTACTGTATCGTATTAAGTGATATAAACTATTGCGATAAACCCGGCAATTTCTTACGTTGAAATACTTACATGGCAGCAATGTGGTCGTTTGTGGTGGAGCAGGAGTGGTGGTAGTAGATGTAGTGGTCGTTGTCGTCGTTGTAGTTGTCGTTGTTAGCACTGTTAAAGAAAAACTTTTTAATATAAATCTAATTTATAACGATTACCAAGGAAAAAAAACACAAATTTATTCATTGACTTTAAAATTAAATTCAAAATTAATCTGTATTGTTGCAGTACTATCTTCTGTATGTCTGTGACAATGTAAATATTTGGGTAATACATTATTTAAAATATATATTATATTTTGGCATACCTCCTTCTTGAAGGTGGTGAAACTGTTTGTGAGTCGTCCGCAACGGTACCACTTACACTTGTCTCTCCCTTCTAACTGTATCGCTATATTGCATTTGAACGATGTAATGATATATAGTCAAATTTTTTTGGTTACCAATTAAGACGGCTTAATCGATCGACTTCTTATCTAAATTTGATGTTAACTTATAACATGTCAATTTTTTAGATGTCAATGGGTGGCAATGAGTGACTCATAGAAAAGTTAAAAATTACCTACGATACTTAAAATATATCTACTTCACACAAAGTACCTTCAAGTTAGACTCTCGTGAAAAGTCCTACAGCATAACAGCAATCTTCCTAAAAACTTCTTCTGTGTCCAGTATAATAAGTCACACTGCAAATGAGGTTCAACAGACATTTCAACTTACTGTGGAGGAACAATTCCGCCTGAGCCTTTCCCAGACTGTTCTCGATATGGCATCTGTAGGCTCCAGCGTCCTCCCTCGTCATATCGTTAACCACGAGGGTGAGGGTGTGGCGATACCCGCGGGATACCCTGCCCAGCCTGTGTTTTGAACCTGGACAAGAAAATTATTTTATGATATTACTGATCATCATTATGATAAATTTAATAAATATCTTTTGACATCTCACCCATGGTCATCTGGTCCCAAAGTAGGCTCCTGCAGGGCCTGTGTTATTGTGAGAGGATAACTGATTGATATACATAAATATTTTTAAATACATAGTTAGATTTTTTTACACCTAGACACAGAGCAAATACTCATGCTCATCACACAAACATTTGCCCTATGTAGCAATCGAACCCACGACCTACGGCTTAGTAGTGAGGTTCGCTAACCACAACACCAAGAGGGCAGTCAATAATAATAATCATGATCAACCCATTACTGTCCACGAACTTTGCTAAGCGCAGATCTCCGATCTCCGTTAGAGCCGGGAAGGGTTTTAGGCCATGATCCATTGCGCTAACAGAGTACGAATTATTTTACAGCATGCACATTATTTCTGAAACCGACCAAGAGCAAGTCGGACACGAAGGGTTCCATACCGTTATCTATAAAAAACGGCGAAAAGATCACGTTTGTTGTATGAGAGCAACAATGGGAAACAACATTAATTTTATTATATTTTAAATATTTGCTCTTATAGCGGCAACAGAAGTACATCTGTACATATGTCAACTGTCTAGCTATCACGGTCATGAGATACAGCCTGCTGAAAGACAGACGGACATAGAAATCTTAGTAACAGTGTCCGTTTTTACCCTTTGGGTACGGAACATTACCCAATTACCAAGTTACAAAGTTGCGAGTACCTAATAATATTAGAGTTTTAGTAAAATTTAATACTAACTATATATAATTATAACACCTACCACAATTTTTCACCCGTATCAAGGGTTGAGTAGACCGGTGAGTGGCCACTACGCATTATGTCCGCCCATCGTCCAAAGAGAATATATATGCCAACTGGTTACAAATTCTGTGAGTTCAACGTTAAAAGTAAACACAGCTACCAACGATTCTAAAAGCAATAACCGTCCTCTCAGATACAGAGCACGGAGGTATTCGAACCGAGTAATATTTAACCGCGCCGCTCATGTTGAACACACTTATAATATACGTCCGGTAATATCTCAGTTGCAACGTTGCTGGTTTTATTAGATGTTTCCACGGAAGTACCTAACATGTCTCTGAATTTGATAATATTCATAATTCCTTTGCAGGGATTTTTATAATTATCAATAACAAATCGTATTGCACATTTTCGTTAATGAAAATATAGTTACATGCTAGGAAAGGCAAATTGCAGTCTTTTAGTGCAATAGGGCGATATATTTTAAAATATATCAACTCAGAAAACTCGGTCGGTCTCCAGCCGACTAATAACCTGACGGCGTTCCATCGCACCACTGCGGGGCGGAGTCACGAGAACGCTCGCGCACATTCTGCGACTCCGCTTGGGACTTACAATATTTGCGATAGGCATGATGACTCAGTCAATCGAGATACTTTTAATTAGCTGTCAAAAATTTTTAAACTTTATTCTAAAATCATAATATTTTATACATTATATTAAAATACTCGAGAAAAAGGTCAGTGTTTCAGACAATGCTGATGGCTGTATTTTATGGGAGTTTTGTTTTGGAATTAATTGTTCATGGTGTCATTGTTTCCATTCACTCATATAAAAAGTATGCAGTTTGATCTATATAAGTTCTTATTAAAAGATGAAAAAGTTGTCAGTCAGACTGTCAGTGGTCAAACAACACAACAAAAGGCGCAGCTTAGAAGAGATTATGGAGTCGAAATCTGCGAGAATCATCACGAGCAGAATGAGAGCTCTAATTATGAGAATGGTTGTGGATCCGCAAAGGTTTAGCAAAAGTTATATTTAACTGTTATAAAGTCCAACATTAATTATATTTCAACGGCATTAAAATGGTTAATGGTTTAAAATACATAGTACAGACGTGGCGCTTAAATAACGAACAAATTATACTAGATAATTTTATAGTTCATTCGGATTTTTTAATTATGAATACAGTATAAACACTGTGAAAGTAATTTACCTTTCTAGATACGTCGCTATTTTTATCGAAAACTATATGAAGCGCCGCGACATGTGGTTTAGTGGACGTTGGTGTGAAGACTATCGGGAGTGGCCTGCACTCACACGGCCCGAACGCCAAGCAGTATATACCCCGGGATTCCATTCCTGGCAAATCTATAGAAAACCCTTCGCCCAATAGTTGGCATCTTATTCGTACTTTATTGTTGCTGAAATTTTTCAAACTGAGCTCCTTGCGGCCCTCACGCACCCATGTCATGTTGTTGAAGTTAGTTTTTATGGGGAAAATCTTCGGTTTGTTCGTTCCACCATAAATCTCAATCACTGTCTTATCACCAGTGGCGACATCCTCTAGTATTAGAGTTCTGAAATGAACAAAACGGTTTAATTGTTTACATAACTGGTTATTACTTATAAAAAAATCTCTCTGTGCATTATTCAAGTGTCATAATTATAATTTGCAACATTATCAACAAAACTTACGCTTCATTTAATACATCTTCTGGGCCTGTATACCCTATATTTAACTTGGAGGTGCATCCAGGATGTATTTCAAACTTTGTTGGGAAAACTTTGAATGGAAAGTTGCTCTCAGTGAAAACCGAACTCTGAAACTTTACCACCCAAGTACCGCACGTGGATCCGGTATTGCTCAAAGTCACACTCAAAGGTTCTGAAAAAATTAAATTAAAAATAAAAAGTTCATTAAGATATTCTGTGCTACATAATATTAAAAAACTAAAACTATATTGATTTGAATTAAAATTCCGTAAATTCACATAGAGAATATAGAGAATTATAATTGATTTATAACGCAAAATAACAATGTTTTGCCAGATGTAAAAGATTTTTGTCATGGTTTCCATTAGTAGTAGCGTTTAGTAACCTAAGTGTTTTGGAGGTTTTGGAACTCTGTGATTCGCCCCCAGTTGCACTATTGCCGAACTTTTTTTTTCATTTTCTTTTTTATTTTATAGCAGTAATGTTCCCGCTGGAATATAGCGGTTTAAAGAATGTTAAGGCGTAAGAATTATCCGCCTTAAGGTAAGGCGTTCCATGTCTTTCATTACTTGCAGGCATCCTAGAAAATGGTCATAATCGACCCCAGATACGACAGCTGTTTTATATAAAGTTTATCCCAAATATCCATGGTTGCATTGAAAATGTAACATCAGGTACGCTTATGTTGCTTATATTTTAAAAAAATAGGGAGTATTAATGGGAATATTAAATGAAACCAGTTACCATTAGACAGATGCAACTTGTCAGACGTCGTTTGCACTTCCAGGTCGGCCTTCCCAACTGTGCCCATAATACTGATTTTCTTCAATATTGTCTTAAGGCCGATCAGATTTACGTTCAGTGTTCCTTTAAATGTAGCCATTTTTTCAGCTGAAAATAAATACTAATTTGTTAAAAAAAATTATATATTAGTAGATATATGCCAAACCCAGAACCGAGGGAGCCCCATCATATCTAACATTTAGTAAAATTAGTCACAGGTAACACATCGCTGAATAAGTAAGGAAAAAGCGCTCAATAGTTTTTAGCCATCTTAAAGCTTCCGACAGTATGTAACACCTGGAATAAGCCGGGACAAAGTGATTATCGCACTTACTTTATGAACACGTTAATAATCATGATAAATTGATATTAGCGAGAGTCTACATATTACTTTGGAGCTTCAGGGTAAAATGTTAAAATAACTAACAATATTGGAATGAGTCAATATTGTAAAATACTTACAATATTGTAAAATACAATATTGTAAAATACTTACAATACAATACAACAATATTACTTACCTATGTCTAAGTCCGACAGTTTAGGTGAATTGAATGTTATGGTAACTTTAATTGCATTATCGCTAGTCAACCTGCAGAGTTGTTTATTTAATCCTTTCCCTTTAGTTTTACTTCTCGATTGTTCCTCCACTGAGTCTTGGCGATCCATCAACGCCTTACTTACTTCATTTCTCTTTATCTCTTGTACATTTTTTATAACAAACATGCTTTCTCCCTCCACTATGGCCAATTCTAAATTCAAGTCTACCGGGCAATCGCTAATGAGAACGAAATACTTCGTGTGAGTGCATTGTTCCTGCATAGTCGGAAAAGATATTTTATTAACTCCATCGCAGGAAATTGCTTGTATCGTAGGCATTTTTATGTTCACTTCCAAATATCCTTTTTGTTCTATGTCTCCGTCTACAGATGCATCTTTTAACCAAACTGTGAATGGTAATTTAGTGGTCATTTCTTTGTTAGATGTTAGATGGATGGCAAATTGTTCGGTTTTTCGCGGTGATAGTAGAAGTGGTAGGCGGGGTAGCTCAATGGCTATATCCTGGCCACCATTCGGCAGGTCGTCGAATGTAAGTTTAGCTGTCAACCAGCTATCTGTAATAGTTGAGATGTTAATGGCCACAGCGCAGCTAACACCTGTAATGAAAAATTAAAACGATATTTCATTTAAAAGATCTCAAAACTCTCTCCACTCGTATAACGATTATTTATTAGCAAATATTAGATGTGGTTCAATATCTACTTTAACGTCTTATAATATATTTTGCTTACCAACAAAGCCATTGACTGGTGTTGTCACTATTTCAGCCCATTGATCTGCAACAAATTATTTAAGTAAAAAAACAATCACACATTTCTCTACATTAAATGATCATATTATTTATTATGCTCATACAAATTAAAAAAAATAGAAAACGAAGTTCGCTAATATATAGTTGTTACAATATTAATATTATTATGTTATGTTAAAACAATAATTATGATAAAAATATTACATGTAAAATAAACAAAATATTTTAAACACTCAATTAGTCAGACAACGAACATATTAGTAATGTGTTAAAAATTAAAACAAAAATAAAAACAACTTAATCCATCTTGAAATTGTTCACATAATTTTAGTTTTATATTAATAATTATGGAAACAATATGAAGATTTTTTATAAGTTGATAACACTCAATCATTTCTTCGTGCACTATGAACACAATGGTATAACTCCCATGGTATTAGTATATTGTGTCCTATGATTTGTTATTGGATTCCCATAGGAATGCAACAGAAGCGAGGCCCACAAACCTTTAGTTAAGCAATCTTCTTTCAAATGTTTCTGTTGCAATACTTCGAGCCAATCTACTGACTTATCTAACTCCCTATAACCCACATTTGGGGAAGGAATGTGCGTCATGTGAGGCTCGCCTGAAAATTTTAACTACTTATCATTTAAAATAACAATATATTCTAATATAATAATTTTTTTTTTATCACATTAGTATTGGATGGCTAATCTGTGTCACACCTAAAATCTGTAAGTTTCTAATGTAAAAATTAGTATATGAGTAATAAAAAAAGACTGCTTGACCACTGGCTTAAAATTCGTTTCGTTTAGAAACGAATTTTGATGCAAAAAGAAAGAAGTATTTAAGCTTATTTTTAATTTAAGCCACCACAGCTGGTCAATGGGGAGCAACATGTGCTTGAAAAATAATTAACAAAGCAGTCAAATTGAATTTAATTCCTTTCAACATGACTTATGACATACATCCTGTTTATAACAGTCAACTAAATCGTAGAACGCCAAGGTATTTGTTACATACAAACAAGCGTTTCAAATATGTGTCCTTATATACATTGCGACGATTAGTTATAAATATTTCTGAGAAAGAATAGATATATTTAAAAGAAGAGTGGCAAGGTAAAGATAGGTTGCATGATATATGCACTGATTAAAAAATACCATTGTCAAAGACGCACTATGTTAATTGTAACTCTTGGTTAATTGTGTTGGCAGCAATAAGTTCTGATGTGATCACAATTAAAAAGGAAAAAGCACTATTTGCCATAAACAATAGCAATAAGTTGTACTAAGAACATGACTGAACCAGGACGTAATAATTATTACACCATAATAAATCACAATTATTTAATATATTAACTCTTTAATAACATGGAAATAACACTACACACTATGTAATTTCATAACTTTGATGCTTTTCATCAGTATCAACTGGTTACTGTCCAACATCCAGATAAAAGGGACTTTTGTTCTTAAGGCATATAGATTTCATCAGATTATTTTCCTCCACCGCAAAGCATGACATAAATAGTTTAAAATATGCACATAGTTAAAAAAATTTGAAGTGTAGGCATAAGAAGTGAGGTTTAAACTCAGATCTACTCCAGTGGGAAGCTGGAATCTTAATCTTAATAGTTGATATCATTAAAACAAAGATCACACTTACTGGAATGTGTGGGGCTATCTCCTGACTTAAAACTTATGACATTTTCGTGCACTGTACTAAGAGTGGACTGACTCTTGCTAGAAGGCGATTTAGATCTTGCTAGGCTTTGAGGTTTTACATCATCCACATCACTGTTATGAACATTACTTTTTCCCATAGAGTCTTGAGCGATAATAACAGGTATGTCATTTTCATTGTTAATTTTCAAATTGCCTAAAGATATAACTGTGTTTATTGTTCCTGAAGAACTTGCTGTTTCTGCCTTCCTTGTGTCCTTTAACTGTGTAACAGCAATATCTTGATTCATTGTTTTATTTTCTAGCAAATTGATGTGAAGCTCTGTTAGTGGCTGTTTTCTATTTAACTGTTTCTTTTCATTATTCAGCTGCAGCATATCTGTTATACTTACATTTGACTGTTTTCCTAAAATACAAGCAAAATTCCAATCATATTATCAATTATAAAACATACTTTGAGATTATCCACAAAAATTACTAATTTCTTACCTAAATAATCAGCAATTTTCGAAATACTTAGTGAATTCTCCATAGAGGTTTCATTGTCCTCTGTGACCATTCTTAATGAGGACTGTAGGTTTCTGAGTAGAACATCAGTTGGTTTAGAGGACGTCATAAAACCTTTTTGGGTGTTAGCCACAGGATTCAATTTCCTAGTTGAACCTGGTAAGGAATTGACTGAAGATGGATTTAACCCCATGTTTTTATGAGGAGGACCCACACTTTTCATACTGGACATGTTCATTATACTATAGTTTGGTTTTTCCATAATTGTTCCTGTAGTATTTATATTCATTGTATGCTTCTCTAACACATTTTCAGTATTAACAACTTTTGGTTGTCTCACTGGAATGCTATCTAGTGTGTTATCTAACTTGAAGGTGTTATTTGCAATTTTATGAATTGTTTCAAGTGGAGCATTTGATGATACTGAAAATTTAATATTTTGGATTAAATGTAATGGAAAGTGCATTACTTATGTAGTAGCAAAAAGCTTGATCTACATATATGTAAATCAATTGTATCTAAGTAAATCGAAACTAAAAATCTGATAGCTCTTCAAACACAGTCCTATCACATTTTTTTTACTGTAAATACAATATTTAAATGTATTATATTATAAGTACTAAGAAATTAAGAAAATGTAAGTATATAAACTAAACCAGTACCAAACCAACAATGCACTATGACATAGGCAATTTTTAACTATTTCATATGTAAATCTTTAATTTGTTATTAAAATCCGAAAATAAATATAAAAAAAATATATTCACCATCAGTTATGCTGGGTTGCATAGATCTGTCTGGACTGTCTGTTTTTGATAGGACTCTACCAAACTCTGGGCATCTGTTTTTGAAATAAGTGCCGACTGACATGTTTAGATGATTCATCCTGAAAAATGCATCAGTATTTATATAGGTATGTGCAAAATTTAATAGTTTTAACATAATAAATAACTCTAATTCAACTTACGACAAACTGTCTTCAAAATTCAATTGTGTACTGTGTGTGACAGGCAGGGGTGCTTCTCTCATAACAAGGGATGCTTCATCGGCTGTTAAATCTCTCTAAAAACATATTTGAAAGACATTCTTATAATTATTGTTGCCATTCCATTCAAGAAATTTGTAACTGTAGCACTGTAAGCATTATAAGTAATGGGAGGTATTTTTCTTCATCTTATTGATACTTGACTTAGTATTTTGTTGTATGTAAATAATGTCAGTGTTATGTGCTTACTTACTTTAGAATGAAAGGAGTAATTGGTAGCAATGGAGTGTCTCATTATATCATTGATTTCCAAAGTCTGCTTATCCATGTGACTCTGCAAACTATCTAAAGCAAGGGAATGGCGGCCATACTCTTCACATCCTTGAATTATTTCTGAAGTTGAAGGCTTTGTGGGGATATCATCGGTACCCGTTGATCTTCCAGTCATTTCGCCTGGATTGAATGTAGTCTGGAAATGTTGCAAAAAAAATCAACCTTGATTATTAGAAATAAAGATTTTAACCCTTCTAACTTTAATGTGCCTCAAAGATTATGCCATTACAAATAATTATTACAATAGTATGTAATGTCACTAAATAATGTTACCTTACTACCTGCTATGTTACTAAATAATGTTAATAAACAGATAAATTCAGATACAATATTCTAGATTAACATGCTTATACTTTCCTTGACAGGTCAGTGAAAGGTATATATTACAAAAACAAATCTGTATTGAAAAAATTAGAATTTAAATAAAAAAAAATTACAAATTACTCTAATAGATAATTACATATTTTGGACCTACAATCAAAATCAATTATTTTGAAATAGGGAGAACTTCAAACAGATAAAAGAAGTGTTATTAAAGTAAAAATTCAATTAAAAATTTAAAAAAAATTAAATGAAAGTAAAAATCTTAAATTTAAGAGTGCCAAGACTTTGATTCCACCGGCTTTTTTTCTACATTTAAATTACTCTGGTCTGAAAGGGTTTATTAAAGCAGAGGGCTAAATATATACATTAGTAAATGTGTATAAAATTTGACATTCATAAAGTGTATTTATGTACCTTACAATGAAATAAAAGAATTTGAATTTGAATTTAAATTTAGATGGATATGGGACAATTATATAGCTAAGAAATCTATCGGAAGTCGTTATCTACACTAGTGTCTAAAGTTATTTACCTAAGAAATAACTTTAACTTTATAATCATTAAATATAATTAACAACATTAGCTTAAAATTGTCCATACTTACAGACTTGCTTAGGGATATATTTTCCATTCCAGTCTCGCCAAATCCTTGAATATTAAATTTTCTACCTTAGTTATTCACATAATTCGGAGAAGTAAAATTATTATACAAAACAGTATATTTTTAACTTCATTAATTTTCTTTTATCTAAGAGCTAATCCAAAAATGATTGAAAAATTCAGCTTGATTTTTTTATCAATATTATATGAAAATCATGATTATCTTTTATTTAAAATGCAATTCATACACATGCTGAAGTATAATATCCATTGAAATTCAAAAAAGTTCATTGCTTTATTACAGCATATATTGCTTACCTTCCACTCTTTCCAAGTCTAGAATGCCTGAAGATGATTCAAGATTTGTATTTGTACTAGATTTGCTCATAGTCACATGATGAGACACAAAACTGCTTAAAAACAAAAAAATATAAGTCATTTGTTATACTTAGTCATTTATTATTTATAAAATTGTTAAGACAGATGGTTACAGCTGTTAAGTCTAAACTTGAAGGACCTAAAAATTTTATACAGAAAAATTGCTTGAATGCCCCGAACTCTAGGGCCTAGAGTATCCTCTTAGAGGTATGTAAGACATTTAAAGAGTTATAATGATAACACAAAGTCATAAAATAATGTATTTTTATGGATTCAAGGCTTATATGGAAAAACATCAAATCTATTGAAATATAAAATCAAATCAAATTTAGTACTTTGATAGACTTTAGGATTTCATCAAATAACATGTTCAAATATCCCAGGAATATTTTCTACCCTTTATTTTTTTCAACCAACATCAACATAGACTAAGTTACAAAGTAAAAGATGATAATAATGATGACAATGAGCAGTACAAAGAAATCTTAAAAATATTACAAAATTATAAGGTTCCAGTGAAGAAACAATACTCTAATGTGGAGTCGAACATAATTATGTGTCACACACACATACATATATAGATTATGCTAGAACGCGCCCTGTTTTAGTAAAAAAAAAATGTCTAACCACACGCTTTAACAAAAAGCTCAACAACACTAGCAGTTTGGACAGTCCTGAAGTGAGGCTAAGCTAAGGTGAAGCGCAAACCACTTTATTACCACACGAAGTAAAGATAAGTTGATATAAATACTACATTCTATAACTATTCCTAATTACCATACACTTCCTCGCATTCCGTAAAGATACAAATAGATAAGTCCATATAATATAACTAAACAAAGGTATTTTTGTTTTCAATTAGATATCCCAGTTTTTTACCGTTTTACATCGTCGTCATTCAATAACAACCGTCTCGGAACATTAAAGGATTTATCTTCAGCCAAGTGTATCAATCGCTGGATTTTATTCGGCGTTAAAGGATTATCCATTTTACATCCATCAACCGAGGAAATTAAAAAACCAAAATTGCAATGTAGATATTCTCAATTCACAAGATATAAATTATACACATCCGATTCGTTAAAAATTTGAATCTACTTAGTTTATGGTTTATGGTTTATGATCTGTCAAAAAGTTTGTCTATTACTAATTTACTACCAAAGGTTTTTTCTTTATACACCGAACATTATAAGCAACATACAGCCAGTAAATATTTTTATTGATATTCTATTGATTAATATACTTACAATATTTGATTATTGCTTTTTCTTATCATCATGATATTACGGAAATATATTCTTGTGTAACCATTAACTTCGTTTACTTTCGTAAAGGGCTTAGGCAACATTCACATTTTAAAAGAGATGTCTTCAATTATAATATCATTTTATGAATAAATCAGTATATTTTAAAATAATTTATTAATTTGATTAAATCTGATGAACTCTTGAACGTTTGGTGACCTGTTGAACACGTTATTTTGAGAAACGATTTTAGAATTCAAAGAAACCAGCACATGAAACCATTTCCATGTTGTATCTAAGATAATTAAAGGCTATTTATATTATGCTCATATATTTAGCATGGATTAATCGTAATTATTATTTTACTAAACCTATGACAACGAAGCAAATTTTCGATAAATATTTTTTTCACACGAAACTTTGGCTTGTTTC
>DWPM01000028.1:0-12105 GCA_018251615.1 Spioniades abbreviata
ACTAGGTTTATTATATTCAAAAGCTACAGTTGGTCTAATTACACTGGGTGTTTGTGATAGGCCATAATGATTATTATAACTTGGCGCACTCGGTGTAATTGTTCCAGAAGAACCCTCTGTTAGCGAAGATCCGTAACTTCTAGTTGGACTATTAGAACCACTAATATGTGTAGGGCCATAATGGTTTGAGGGGGTTAATTGACTGGGTTGCGTTATTCCATAGTATCCATGTGTAGATTCTGTTGGTCTACTTGAACCCGGCGTCGGGATAGGCTCATTTTTAACTCCAGAGCCGATATCTAAAAACCCTGCAGGACCGCCAAAGCCACCTGAGTATACAGGAGTATCTACTTTATTAGGCTTTGTGGATGAACTAGTATCAGCGCAATCCGGTCCTCCACATTTTATACCTTGCCCGTTTATAGGCGAGGAAGAATATGGAGGAATTTTATATTTAGGTACTGTAGATGTTCCCAGGTGCGGTTGACTTAAAGATGGTTCTGCACAATTTGAAGTTCTACAGCCTGGTTGTCCTAATTGACCAGATGGTATATTTGAAGGATAACTACCATATGAATAGCTTGGCGAGTTCTTACCAGGCACACCTGTATTGTAGGAAGGCTTTTCATTTGATAAATTAGTAATGCACTGCCCAGATATACAAGGTTCTTGATTAGTAGGTTCTTGTTCATGATAACCAGGTATGTTGGATATGCCAGCAGAGTTACAACTAGGTGATATGCAAGAGGTGCCGGATTTATTTTCGTTCGCTTTATTTGGATATGCCTGATTACCTGGTCCAAAACTATTTCCAATTGGCGAGTAATTATTGTTCGGCGGATTTGTTGCAGACTGAATAGGAACATTGTAGCTCGACGGTAAACCACCTGTTTGGGAACCATAATCTTGTAAAGGATAATTACAGTTTGTCGAAGTGCATGGCTCATTATGATTTGGAGTAGTTAAATAAGTAGCAGGAGCCTGTTGCTGATTATGGCTATTTGCTCCAGTGTAGGGATAGTAGGATGAGTCGCATTTACCGTTAGGGCAATGAGATTCAATAGGTTTTTGCTTGTTAGAATATGTGCTACTTAAATCGTGTGGCGATTTTGCTTGTGAATCGCGATTAATATTTACCGCATAATCGTTAGAATCATCCACATCGTCCTTTTCCTTATTTTTATTGCATTGTCCTGATGTGCATTCGCTTGACAAATCAGTTTCACTTGACGGTGTTTCCGAATTTGTTTGACAATTCCCAGTACTGCAACCGTTTTGAGATTTCGTTTCAGAATCAGTCGCACACTGCCCTGAAGTACATTTCGCATCAGAGGGACCATTGCATTTAGATCCCTGGCACGGCGTGTAAGAACCTGACAGAGATTTAGCTTGAGCTGCAGCTACTGCATTACCCCCGCCGAACTGTTGAGCTCCGTTTAAAATTGGTCCGTCAGCGCCACTTCCAGAGCAAGTTCCAGTTGTGCATCCTTTCTGACCCTGTCCACCAGCTTCAATACCACTAATGCCGTTAGCTCCGGAACCACTAAAGCTGTATGAGCTAGAGCTTGAACTGGCGCTTGAGGAGGCAAAACTTGATGCTGATGACTTTGAGAAACTTCCAGAATACGCTGCTCCAGAAGGAATACTAAGTGGGATAGGTCCTACGTCACCAAAACCACCAGCTACTGCACTCGCTTCAGCTGCAACAAATATTAAACACCTTAAGAATGTTACTGTTCTGAGCTAAGTATAGCGCGTTAATTTTATGAACTAATTCCTGAAAATTACTATTATACTTATTATATCTACTTAATCCTTGAAGTATTGTGTGGCCTGTAACATACTCTACTACGCCAGATTTTAATATTATAACAAAAGGAAGTAATCTCTTCTCTTATCTCTTAATCTAAGTCTAAATTGTTGTAACGTTGTATTTTAATAAAACAGTATTTTATTATTCACAACTGTACAAGCAAATCATATAAATATATATAAGTGGTATTATTATATCAAAAGTATACTTTTAAAGTTTTATGTCTATATGTAAAATATTATAGGTATGCAATAATTATTTAAATAATCAAACAAGGGACGGCATGATTGAGAAATAAAACAAAACATTAGAAGCAGATTGACCTTAAGGCCAACTTTAAAGCTTCTCGCCATGTATTAAATAGGTACGTTACATATAATTTCACATTAATTAATTCACACAATTGTGAAATTTTCAATTTATCGATTTATTAATAAAAATTGGGTATTTAAAAAAACTTAAAATAAATTAAGGACAACAGGACAACCTTCAGACCAGGTTTTCAGAACAGAAAATTAATAAAATATATTACAAAAAATATGGTTCTCCTTAGATTATTAATTTTGATTATTGGTTTATTCTACTTCGAATCTCTGACATTCCAAGGCTTTATATATCTAATCAGTACGTTTACACCAGGAAAACTACCACCCTCGGATTAATCTTCCAGAAAGAGGCTCAATTGAAGCGTTTTTTAGATATCCAATAAACTGTTAGAGTCTTCGGACATAATCGCGTTACTTCATTATAATTATATTTAACTTTAGCATACAAAGACAAGAAAAGTTTAAATTATCGTACGCAAATGCCACTCGCTGTGTGATGAATGTTACCGACACCTTGAAACTGGTTCGGTCGATCGTTTTATCACTGAAGGCGCCCGAGTCACCCTAATAGTGGATGAATTCGATGATGGGTATAAACCCAGTTGTCGAACGAATAGGCGTTTACACCGGTTTAGTTGGCGAATTTAGACCTGTCGACGATATAATATGAGGCATAAATCTACAAAACAGTCGGGACGTCCTGGGAACTATTGGATTTGATTCATTCGTTACAGCGATACTATCGAAATTTCACTTTCATACACACATGCATTAACATTCGATCTCTTGTCCACATCCACGCACGACATAAATCCATCTCAAAATGCAGCGATACGACAAGGACATTAAGAAATCATTGATTGAAATCGAATTAGGTTATTACTTAAGTACTTTAATTCATATTTCAGTTTTGAATTTTTTATTTATGGAAAACTTTGTGTTCGTGCAATCTTACATACATATATTTGCAATGTTACATATTTTAAAAGTCAAACACAATAATTATCACATCATTAGATATGTCACGACTTGACTATACCGTAACAAATGAATTAATATTAAAATAATCTCGTGAATTTCGCTTGCCATTTTTCGTAATTATTATCCTTGTTTAATAAAGAACTATTATGGTTCATTACATAATTAAAGTTATAAATGGCATGTCACTTCCAGTATTCGAAGACTCACTATAAATAGGTACTTTTAAGATCTAAACTAAACATAACATTATACTTAACAAGCAAAACTCACCTTTTGCAGATGCACCACCCTTAACACCATACCCGTGCGGGGTAGCGGTCACCAGGGTCACCAGGGTGAACACTAATACCATGTAGCGCTCCATCTCGGTGGAGCTTACGGATCACAATGTTGATACTCTGTAGCCATCAGCCTTTATAAAGCGATACATAAATAGACGTTCGCCTAAGTAACAAAAAAAACTTGTTGATGTTTACTGCGAAATTGAAGTTGTGTTCGCGTAGGTAGCTGGCTTTGTTTCCCGCACTCATTCTAAAAGCAGCGCTCCGCGGCGCATGGTAATTGAGCATTGAGATCGAGTCAAAAATTTATTACTCACGCGCGTTGATATGCCATCCAGCAAGGCACAGTCATTGGGAAATTTTGTATCCGTTCCGTGCCGATTTATATTCATATTTCAAATTAAATAATGTGCTTTTTTTATATATGATGGTCAATGTGAATGGGAATTTCTAAAATTTTGTTGATAGGTAACTTTTATTATTTATGTGAGCAATTATGGAAAGGGAAGTCCCTAGTTCCCCTGAGACAAAAGGTTAACTAAAGTAAAAACTAAACTTGTACTTACTTTAACAAAAAATAAACTCTATGTGTACCAACTATAAAATAAATCCAGTCACACGTTTACATGTGATTAAATGACAGGTTATCATGGTCCTGTAGCATCTTCCCATAATTGACTTGATACATTTTTTTAAAATTAATTGATATTGATATATTCATATCCTGGCAATAATAAACTCCATATTTCAAATTTTACGTAGCATGTTCTACGTTCTTAAGGAATCAAAAGATAGGTGTAGGAAGATACATATTTCTTATTATTAAACACTAGAAAATCTAGATAATAGACCAGCTATAATATAATATGGAATAGCTTCATCTAGTGGTCAATAATAAGAAATGGTGGATATTAAGACACACACGACACTCGCATACACACTGTTAGAAGAGTCGTTTAAGTTTTACACAGTTCGAAGTTAGCATTTTGGGAAATGTTGGAGTAGGTCCTGTACATGTTTCGTCTAGTGACAAAGTACGTATGCTAAGTTTCAAGAAAATTAATTGAACAAATGTTTCACAATAAGTATGTACCTACAACAAATACTTATTAATCATCTATTTAACACTGTTATTTAATCATTATTTTTAAATTCATTTCATTGCATATAGGTAATATTTTTATGTAATTGCTAATCTCCAGCCTTTTGTTACTGAGAGAGAAACGAGGTAA
The DNA here is from genome assembly GCA_018251615.1 of Spioniades abbreviata. Lineage (NCBI taxonomy): Eukaryota > Metazoa > Arthropoda > Insecta > Lepidoptera > Hesperiidae > Spioniades > Spioniades abbreviata. The sequence goes on from DWPM01000028.1 coordinate 4,634, forward strand.
CGCCATCCCGCCAGGTATTTAACTGTACCCTTTGCTCTATGACTGTACCTCTTTGTCAAGTAGATACCCGAAGTGCACCATGGGGAGGAAACTCCCCGCACCCCGGCGTAATGTTATTAGGAATCACGAAAAGGACAATAACAGTTGATCCTCTATTCAAGGTCTGATTTTCGTATGTTTCGAGTAATATAGAATATCAAGTGCCAGTGCCTCAGGCGAGAAACCTGAGGACGCTTCGCTAAAAGAAATGTTTCCATTGTATAAATCAAGTGTATAAACTGCCAAAGTTAAAGAAAACTCTGATTATATCAAGACTGTAGAAATTCAAACATTTGTGATTGAATTTGTTATTCTTGTTTATAAAAAAAATAAACATCACATATTTATGAAATTAGCATAAAAGGTAGACTACTCGTTTGCTATTAAAATGATTGAAGTGGCGCGGTATAATTAAGTAGGAAAAGCCTAAGACCACGGCTGGGTCGTCATCATCGACATTTGCGCGTGACAATGCTCGGGCGGGGCGTGTATCGTGCGACCGCAGCGTGCAACTGCATCCAATGACATATTATGCCTACATCCGGGTGAGAAGGCGCCCATGTGCTTACTACGAATTATCTATATGTTTTAACCTATATGCATACGACGTACAAAATAAATACATTACGTACGTCTATGACACCTGACATTTATTACAGGATGTACCGAGTGCTAAAGAATGCTATACATAAGTAGGTACCGTTCGTTCATATAGAACAAAGCTTATTCATCAATAACAATGGCGTTTCAAGCTATAGGTATTCAAGCCATAATTTACGATCAATTTAGGGGTCAGGGATGCTAAACTGCTTACCTTGCCTTGTATAGGATGTGACATAATTTATGCATGCGATGATTTAACTTTGTAGGTATCATATTACAAATTTAGCGGTAAACCTTCAGCGGTCAATAAAGGATATTGAATTTTCATATATAAATTTTATTGGAATCTTCAACCAGCTATTTTTGTTCTGTTTTCCGCTACAATTCCCTTGAACTCTAATTTCGGAGAATACAACGAGGTACTTGCTTGAGAGCATTGATTCAATCGCTTATTAGAAAGGCGCGTGCAAAGGAATATATGCTACCAGCAATATGAATTGTACGATATTCCATGCAATGTCTAATTTGTTTAAGAATTATAAAACAAATCCATCTTTCTTATCAGAATTGTTAATGTCTATAAGGTATGGTTGAGTGTTACTAAACTTATCACATGCTTTGCGGTGTAGAAAATTTTCTTGATGGCTTGTAAAGTTTTCCAATTCGTATTTGGCCAACGTGGTGGACTATGGCCTTAACCCTTCTCGTCTGTGAGTAGCTGTGGGTCAGTAATCGATTGATGATGATAACAATGAAATATTCATTCATGTACATGTAGTTGATCCCAGATACATTGCTAGTTCTGAGGACTAATAAGATAAGAACGCCACAAAAAAGGGGTGTTTTGCCTTACAACATTCTTCAAGCCGGAACAGAACAGCGCAAACACTACTGCCATAAGATGGAAATAAGTATAGCGGTGATGCCATTGCGGACGAACATGTAAGTGAGTATTTCTGCCTCTTTTAATACCTACAAGAAAAAAATCTATTTTTTATATTACCTAAATTATTAGGCATCTTTTAGATTGTCTAAGAATTTGACAATGTACCTTCAGAATACGGTATTTAAGTAGGCACATGTAGGTGTTTTTACGTATTGTAATTATATACGTACTGGTAAAATAAAGAGCACGATAACCTTCATTTAAAGGTTTTACTTGGTTTATCCTCAATGAAAAGATTTTTTTATATAAAAGCCGGGTGCATATTACAATCATGTAGGTACCTATATAGTAATAATGTAAGAACTAGAATAATTCTGCTGTTGCCGTGATGCAGCAGTCCTCGCTCTGACTTGCTTCCTTTAATTATTGTTAGGGAGATAGGACGTATTGATTCCCCTCCGGCAGTTAAAAGTACAGAGTTTCTCGTCGCAGATTAAAAATTGAAAACCCTACCCTATACTTATTCGAAGCTTTGTCTGTAGAGAAAAGAAATTAACATTTGTTTTTATGGTCACTGAAAACAATGAGGAAACCTTCATGCCAAATAATTATCCGTAATATTGAGGTGCGAGTAGTCGATGATAATAATTCTCCGTAATATTTTCAAAGTTGTGAGAGACGAGTTTAAGAAACCTCTCATGTTAAAATATAATCATGTGCGGCAGCATGCATTAATGATGGATCACGATGGTCCCTATCGACCGAGGTTAATCCTCTTGATCAATCAGTAATGGAAGTTAAGTCAGTTTTTTCACCACCTACAGACACCGGGCAATATATATATAGGAATTTGTGGGCGACTGTGATGGTACGTTGAAAAGGAATTATGCACGGCACGTCCCTGGTGTCATATTTCATCGCCTACCTTTACTTCCAGCCTAGACTTCACGTTGCGCTCGCTCCTCAAACGCAGTCGCCAACTGCATCTACCCGTTCTGTAAGCCACGACGATGTCATGGAAGGTGTGTATCACTTCTTATGTTATATAAGTAGTGATACGCGATATACAATATCACTTCCTATTCAGTTATTATGTTGAATTAAATTGTATTGAAGAACACGCCTGAATTCATGTCATGTTCCGACCTACGTACGAACAGTTATGATGGGCTTATTCGATCGTAGTCCATAGCCTTGCAGGAACTAATTCTATTCGACTGGCCTACTTTAGGATCAGATGACAGTGTGTGATGAGATATTATCATTAGGCGTTCATAGAGGCTCATCGAAAGTCAGCAACCAGGTACTGGTCAGTACCTACAGAAACGTAAAGGTGGCGATGTAGGATATAAAAATAATACTATCTGCGTGTAGCTTCATATTTAAACGTGGGTGCATACTCCTTAGAAGTTTCAAATGGTGATTTCAAGGGGGAATCTTCAGTTAACTCTCGTTTTGGAAAATTCAGATATATTGGTATATGAAATGTACCAGTGTTTCAACCTGCTTAGCTATCACATATGTTATTTTTATTTGATTATAGACATTATTTATTTATTTACTTGCAGGTCATCTTATTTTATTTTAATTTTATCTGGTTTCAGGTGCTCGCTGAACTGTATTTAATAACTTTTTTTCAATCCTTACTCTTTTATATTTTATTTAGGAGAGGGCAACGAAGATCCCCGTAATTATATCTAAAATGATATAATTATGTATAGCATATAATTATATCTGTAGATATGTTCATAGGTGACGCTATTCCTTTGCCATAAAGGTGCCAAATAGTTTGCCTTATTGCCCATCCTTTATACAGCTTTTCTTTAGATTACTTTTTGAAATAACTACGTCATTTTACAAACATTTATTATTTTTTTATTAAGGAATATTTTACCTGATGGTAAGTGTCGAAGCGGTCGAGGATGGTAAGCACACTGACTAGGTAAACGCTTATTTACTCTTCTATTAATTCATTCTGGAGTCGAGTCTGGCCATGAATTCGGAAGATAGTCTAATAATATCTCAACAAATCAAGAGTCCCGTTGTTTTGGACCGTAAGGTTTATCTCGACAAGTGAAAACAAACTTTACTAAATTTAGAAACCGGACACATTGTATATATATATATATATACACTTTATTTTTATTTTTAATCTAAACTAGGTGTGTAAAACATTCGCGAATGAAGTTCCATCAAATACATCTAGTACTTTTGTAGAATCAGGCACTATACAATCACCGGACAAGCACCGGATACTCTTGTTTGCAATATGCTTAATATGTCTTTTAATATAAAAAATATACATATAAGAATTAAAATAAAAGATTTTCATACAGATAAGTAACATTTAATAACGTTTTTATTTTAATATAAGTTATCATCATAAACTATATGTAACGAGAACATATAATATTATATTATGTAATTTCAATATTCTTTTACTTAAAATAGACGTTGTTATCAATTTTACTGCATATCAAACCACCCATAGTACCTTTCTTTTAAACTTTTTGATACCATAAAATGGTAAAAAACACATTAGGCTTATTAATCGTCGGTCAAATAATTGCAGTAAAAAAACCAGCCACAAAAAATCTACGAACGCTTATAAAATGGTACCAAAAGTCTAACATAGGTACTAAATCTAACACTTCAATATTAAAAAACTATTAGCGGTTCTTTGCACATTAAGATAATGTCGCCAAATTATCGACGCTACGTTCAATATATTTCACAAATTGAGCTACAATATCGATACTTTTATGTAATTGAATGGGAAAAACAGCATTTTTTTCTCAGTGGCAAGAAGGCCCCGTGTCGCACGCTCCCGCTATTGCTTGGATTAAACGAACTCGTCTGGTTCGCGCGGCGCGTCCAGGTCGCGGTAGTGTATGACCGGGCGGTAGTCTGCGCCTCCGCCCCTTTAACAATCAACATCTGCGTTAGGACTCGTCTGCACACGCTCAAGTAGCGCGAAAGGTGATCCGGTCTTCCGAACACAACATGTGGGGCGTCTTAGAATCGTTACTGGGTCGTAATGAGCCTACTACATAATTATATCATTATCATCTTCACTATGCTTCACTATAATGTAGGCTATGGTCAACCACGCTGACGAAGTGCAGATTAGCAGACTTCATATGCTTTCAAGAACATTAAAAATAACTTTACAGACATGCAGGTGTTCTCACGATGTTTTCGTTCACCGCAAAGCATGTAATAGTTAGTTTATAACATGCACGTAACTTCGAAAAATTATCCATTCCAGCGGGAACTTGATATCACCACTGAATTATAAAGCTTCTTACATAATTATAGACCTCCTGAGAATCAAACAATACAGCATAACGTACAATTCGAGTGGCTTAATTCCAAAGCATGTTTGTTTCTATTCTACATTCTGACAGATTTCTTTAAAGCGATCCAACTCAATTTCATGGCATTACGCGCTGCATTACACTGCATCTTATTACAAAATTTTAGCGAAACACACACACGCCACAACATCAGTGTAGATACTAATTTAGTAATGTTAATCAAATATTATCAAATGTGTCGTGTCGTTAATCTTAGCTTCCCGGAATTGTTTCGTGTCCTTATTGGCAACATAATAAGCTATAATTCAAAGAGGATAAGGTTAAAGATAATAAATCTGTCTGTAGAAGATAATATTATTTATTAAAAAAAATCTTACAATATTTGCACCAATATACTTTTCATAAGAAAAATATGTAAAATGAAAGTGTAAACTAAAACTAATCCTGATTTGAAATCTTTTTATTCTATATAAGTTCGCAAAGAGTTTTGATTAACATTATTCCTATGTAATAAAAATAATTGTAACAAAATTAAAAGCAGTGTAAATGTACTAGTATTTTCAATAAAAAACTTTTTTATATGAAGGGCACCATTCATTACATTATTAAATCGGTAGCATTCAAAAACAAAATACGGCAAATTATTGTAATTACTTTAGAGAAGAAAAACTATTTTTTTCAATTATTCACTATGAGTACGATTGGTCACTGAATGAAGATTTTTTTTTGAAATTACAAAAACGAACACATATTTAAATTTATAAACACCCGTTTGAAATAATAACAGTTAAAAATAAATATAACATAAATGCTATACTAAGAAATTACGATACCAAGTGATACTGCAACCTTTCATTAAACATAATTAAAGATATAAAACTCATCTTTATTGTAAAAGTTGCTTTCATTATTGAAAATTGACTAATTACAAACGTCATATAATTTTTAAATGGGCGAATTTTACATGTATAAAACCTATAAATAATATGTTTGATATGACAATGTACTGTAGAATTAGTAGGTTTGTCAAGAGTTTATGTCTTACGCCTTAAAATATGTCGCCATTGTCCGGGAAGTCAAGATCGTTGTAAGCGACAATAGGCCGGGACCGATCCACATTTTCCCTGTAAAATTATTACTTTCAACTCAAAAACAATTTTATATATACTTATTTTAAATCTAGCACTAAAAACTATTGTCCATGATTAAGTGTCGTGTTAAATATAATATGCTTTACAAATAACATGAAATTAAAAAATAATACTAAGACATAAAGCAAACAAAAAACAAACAGCAATATTTATTAATATAAAGAAATAAAATTTAGTTAGTAAATAAATTTAACACATAAAAAGGTATTTATGAATGAATGAATACCTCACAATATATAGTAAAAATGAAACTTTAAAAACACTCATTACATTTAGTTGGTTATCGGTAATTCAATTAAATTTGCTAACTAAACTGTTAAGAAAACATATTTTATACTACATTAAGCACAAAGTAGTTAGGCAGAGCCAAATAAAAGCAAGAACAATCAATTATGTCAGGGACGATGTTGTACACTCCTGTGTTATAAATTAGAATTCCATCGGTGACTTAAAGCTCCATATGAATGAGAAACAAGAACAGAAAGCTCTAAAAACTCTCTCAAGAGTTTAGGCTATAAGAATTGAAGCCCCAATGTGCATCTAATATTTGAGAACTTATATACATATCATATATTTTATATATAAAAAACAATGGGCGAAATCAGCATGCCTCAAAAGTTCTCCAAAATGTTGTTTTTCTTTGGGCATGTGAAATCCAATATGTAAATTGAATGATATGTAAATCAAAAAACCATGAGCTGCATGTAAATAAATTAATAAATTCTATCCTGCGAGTGATTGTTTACGGGCGAGTATAGAATAATACTGAGATTATCGCTTTTAAACTATGGCTTTACCCATAGGTATGAGATCTCAGTTTTGAATTGAATAATTGTTTTTGCTTTACACTTGTACATTCAAACCACACTTAAAGAGATAAAATAGCAATAATTATAGCAACTTCGCTTTACTACTAAGCAATCAAACAATATAAAGATACATGATATATTAATTTTATGTTAAGAATACTCCGTTCAAATAGATGCAAAAGAAATAATTTACATGTGTACGAAAATAATATGATTATGTAAGTATGAGTCACATTATTACCATTCAAAGTTTTTGTGACTATAAATAGTCGCAGCTCGGCAATCCAAAGTAAGCGTCATGTGAATTGCTAATGATTGTTACAGTCCACTATGCAGTACAATGCCTTTCAAAGGAAAAAATCGTTTATCTGAACTATAGTGAATCAAAGGATATAGGTATTTCTATTCATTAAAAAATCTTATAAATATTTTAATTAACGTTTATAACAGTTTGAACCTATATTTTACCCTGATTCGGAAAAAACAAATTCTTATCGTCTTTCTTTTCCTTTATTAAGTTAAGCGGGACTTTTTCCCGACGATATATTGTTTCGGGCGTATTCAGCGTTCACCTAATGAATTAGTAGGGTTCCAAAATTACAGAAATGACTGGGAGATTCATGTAACTTTAAATTGGTTTAAAATAACTTATATGCGGTAATATGTT
>DWPM01000029.1:0-12024 GCA_018251615.1 Spioniades abbreviata
AATTCACCGGTCTATTTCATTTGAGGTGAGTTTGTCCGCGCTTGGCTGCCATGAGGACTGCAACCCAAGCCTGTAACTCTCACCTCGAGTGGAAGCTCTCACCCACATCTCACACTCACATCAGGAAGTGGGGTGGTGGGAAAGAAAGAAAGCTTCCTCATTCTGTGTAAACCACTGTATATATTTAAATGACATTACATATTAAACGAAAAATTCTCGTCTTTTCTAGATTTAGCATTTAAAGATTTTTTTAGTAGGTTCACTGAATACCACCTTTAAAAGGTTTTGCCGTCTGAAAAATTAAAGTGTGCAAGTACAAAAAAGGACCCTATAAGACTATCGAAAGTCCTGCAAAATATTTAAATTTGACTGTGTTTTTACAGATCGTAAATTTTAAGTTTTCTTCTCATCGTTTCGTCAGCAAGAGCTAATATTTTGCAACTAAACTACGAGTTAGTTACAGAGTAGTAACTACTGACAAGCTGGATATTATTTACAAGACTTAAACCAAGTTACTCGTAGTGCGGTGAGTTTATATAGACACAGATTAAGTGGATAATTAGAAAGTTAGATTGTTTTTGTTCTGAACATTTGAAAAGTAGGTACATAAAGTTCTACCAAAGAAATGTTGAGATTACACTCATTGGTTGACATTAACCTCATTAAACTCGCTGATTCATGAAAGTAGGCTTTTTTACTAAGCAAAGTGTAAAAAACCGTGCTACCCGCACTACCTAGGCCACTGTGGGCTACCTGGTGTTAAGTGGTCATCATGCCACACATAAACATGAGTGTTTGACTCTAAATACAACAGTTTTCATATTTGGAGTCGATCATATATTCCGAGGACTAAGATGGAACGCCTGAAAAGTTTTCTTAGCACCCTCTGTTAACGCCAACTATGGCTATGGCAACTTTATTTCATCTGTCCTATATCCATAGATAGTGGAACACTGTCTATGAATATGTCATGCGGAAGACATGACATTTCTTATGTCAAAGTAGTCTGATAATTGTCTGGCTCGAAAATTGCGCGTATAATCGCAATCGTTGTGAATCTTTTTTGTTTTTACATGAAGTCCTATTTTGGGTTAATTCATACCGCATAAATATTATCATAAATGAAGAATTTATTCCTATTCATTAAATGTTCTAAGATACAAATACGAATGATGACTTACAAGAAACTATACCGTAATGAAATAAAGACGGTTTCATTCTGAAAATCGTTAAATTAACACGTATAAGTGCTCCACATAAGATCATATAAGTCATTCCTACTTGAGCAAGACATTTTCACTCATTGCGAACTTGCTCCACTCATTGTTATTTGAACTGAGCGTGGAGGCGAGTATAGGGGCACAAATGCACTCTCCAGCAGGCCACTTCAGAAGCAATTAGACTTCCCCATAAATAAATTTCACATTAATTGGATTTCTTGGAGCTCATTCCTTCCGCTAATTGTGTGCTAATTCACCTAATAGTTGGAGATGACTTTTGAAGTAGTCTTTTAGCAGCACTGCTGTGAAATGGAAGACTAAATGATATTAACTTTTCCATGGCTTATTAATGTTCGTGGAAATTCAAGAAAGTTTTTTTAAAAATAATAACGAATAATTGCACGGTATAAAACTTATCATAATCAATTTTGACACAGATCAAGCAGCTTTTTGGGTAACCTTAAACAGACAATCCTACAATCTTGAATGTTGTTGATGAGTAAAAAAATTTAAGTAAACACTTAAACTGGACCCGTTTCAAAGTGATTGTGTCTGAATATTTTTAGTATCATTTTTAGAACTGCCGTCAGATATAAAATTATTGTGATTAATGCAACGTGTATACAACACTGAAAGTCGATGGAGTTGTCTTTAAAAGACCCTTGAATCAATTGTGCAGTAGAGCAGACACACAGGGGTGACATGACATTAATAGAACAAAGGGGCTGGGGTTGAATATAAAAATTTTGCTCTCGTGACGTAACATAGGACACTTTGGCATTCATAAGTTTTCAGGTTTCCTCTTTCAAGATATAAATTGTAGTATTGAATAGGAAGAACTGCTTGTGGTCCGACAGCAGCAGCGCTACCACCACGCTTATTTCTTCCTTATAGTTATAGTGCTGATAGCTGTGTTTCGGTTGGAATAGTGTGATTAGCGGAACAGTTTTGGGACGTAGCCATGTATACTAGATTTGTTTTTTTTAACCGGGCGTATTCACAATTTTCAGATCGAATTATAATTGTTATTATATTTAAAATCTCATTATACAGCCGGTATGCGTGATACTTATAACAACCAATAGGCTTGCTAAAATATTCAAATAATATAATGTGAATATTTTAGTCGATCTAATCAAAGCTGAAAATTTACGTTAGGCACATCAGGGAAAAATCGACCATCTCCTCCAACAGATTATTGTCCTACTGCCGGGATCGTATCCCGGATAACTCTGACAAGGGTGTGAGAGATACGATAAGGAAATTTTAGGTACACCGTTTGCTCCTAGCGGCTGGCTTCGAACAACAGTAGGTTCGTCTTTTTTTTTCAAAATTATGGGCATACTGGGAATTAGCTATCATTCACCCTTATAGTAATTTTTATTCTGTATTCATATTATTTTCAAATATATGTTAAGTATATTTCTACTGCACATAGCTAGTATGTTGAGCTATGGCCTAACGGATCATATGTTAGAGATTGGCGTTGATCATTTTTAAAGCAGTTTAGATAGCTTTTATTCAACAAAAACAGATAAATATAGATGATGATATACGCTATGCTATAACAAATTAGAATATTTATAACTCAATGCAAATTTTGTATCATTTTATTTATTTAAAACAGAAAATTCTAAGAGACAGATATAAATACTAGAGTGTAAGCCCCGATCAAGCGGACTATAAGCCGATATTTGCTGTCAGAACCACTGACAAAATACCGAATGATTGTATTACGAAGCGTATTGTAATAGTGAAGCTAATTAACTACGTGCAGTCCGACCGTCAATACAATTCGATCATTTGCAGAACACGTCGACGCATTCCCGTGTGAGATAATTAATCTCATATTGCATAATACGCGATTATGAAAGCGGTGCCGCTTCAATTCGCATCGCGTTGTTAAGTGGATCGTTTAGATGCTTGATACGTAATACTCGTACCAAATTTTGCTTGTTAAATATGTTTATGAAAAAAGCCCACGTGCTACGAAACGGGGTCAAATATTGGTGATTTGCATGATGCAAACTAGAAAATAATGCTCATCATCATAATTCATAATCCATTAAATAAATAAATATATAAATAACTTAGGACAATTGACACATGTTCCTCTGTCCCAGTATCCTCTCCTCTATCCCAGTAGGCACCTACATGGCCTGGCGGAGGTACTGAGATCTACTGACCTCGATACGGATCAAACCAGGAGGCTATTACTGCTTAACCAACTGTTAATGCCGACTACGCAAGATAAACAAAAGCAAGTACATACTTAATTCAATACACCCGTCCATAAAAAGAGTAAGCTGCGGTTATTTTTACTTTTAACGGGCAATACCTCGTCCACTTTTATTTCATTTTAACCCTGTCGTAAAGTTGTTATCACTTGCAACAGTTCACTTTACCATTGAAGCGTCTGATTAAACAACAAATATTGGAGCTTATTATTTTTTTGTATTAATATTTTTTTACTCTCATATACATTGTTTATACAGTTTAGTTAGTTAATGTATGAAATTAGAAGGATTAAAAATATTAACTGTAATATAAAGATGTAATCTGTAACATAATCAACAAGATATTATAACTACAGGTTGTGTTCAAAAAAATTAAAAAAAAAGTAATGATACAACTGGCTATGAACGTGTTGTTAAAGTAGGATAATGGGTTTCATTGTATTTTAAATAATAATTTTATTTACTGTAAATAGAAGTTGCTAGACTAATAAGTATAGCAATATAAATATACCATTGACATAAGCTACCCATTTGCAGCGTAAAGAGAAAGGAAATTGTTAGGAGAAATAAGTATTACCAACATAACAGGCGAAATCAAACAAGTTACGTTATTGTATTTTTGGGGTAGAAAAAATATTTATTTGTTTTGTTTGTTCATTATAAACTGAATACGAAGTAATAGAAATGAAGATATGAGAAGAAAATAATAGATACGCAGCGTACTTGGACAGGAATTTCCTAATAATTTCACAGAGATCTATTAATTTATGAGATATCTGCCAAATTCAATTACGATGGTACCTAACCATCGGTATATTATTTGCGAAATAACCGAAGAGTTCTAACAAAAGGTTCAGTATATCGTGATGCGTATCCTCGAGAACCTATTCCTATTCAAATACGGATAGAGAATAGGTCTCAATAACTACAAACTTTACGGCGGTCGACGTGCATTCGAGTCCATTTTATTCATTGTGAAACTATAGCCTAGACTGCACTAGTTTTGTTTTGAAATACGAAACTTAACTAGTTTAATGCATACGTATTTAAATTTTCCTGAAAATGGCGGCTCAACATTTCGACAATTAATTTAGCTCGCGAAAACTTTATGGATAAAGTTAGACGGAGTGAGTGAAATAAAAAAGTTAAGTCATATCCCTACCGCTGAGGAGCTATCTTCATAACTTTATAGGTTATGTTAGCGATAAATCTGAGTGGGTTATGTGCATCGGAAATGTGTTCGCGTTTGGAATAGAAAGATGGATATAACACGAGCTACTGTCAGCGATAGTACAGCGGTTTGGAAACGGTATCTCGCTCTGGTTGGTCCGGGTTCCAGTCCTAGTGCGCATCAATTATTTAAATTAGTTTTTGTTTTGGCTCACGAGATTTCGTCATAAAATATGACTTAACACAAAGCAATCGTTCTTTCAAATTCTGTCATCAATATCGCGGGAAAATTCTGAGTAGTATAGTATATAGTTAGTAGTATAGTATATTAATCTATAGGCGTAATGATTTGATATTTTGTTATATCACATACCTAGTAATAACTACAGATTTATACCTACTACTCGTGAAATAGAACGGATTTTGGGAACACGATATAGCGACCACAATTTTTGATGGATTGCGATAAAGATTGCACATAAATCATTTGTCCAATATTCTCGCTGCGGATTAAAGCTGGATCACAATAGAATCCACAGTGTTTTTTGGTTGTGATTAAAAAAATATCAAACCGCAAACCGTTTTTAATCGTCAAGATAGTTTTGGATCCCTTCGAAAGAAATCTTCTTCATATACCTAGTACATTTTAATCAAACGTAGAACGAATGAGAAAAAGTGGGTTTTAGATTTAATTTACGAGATTTTGAAAATGCAATTTTACTATTTTATCTATAAAAACTTAGTAAGATTCATTAATTTTGACATCAATTAATAGCACGTATTTTATTTTTAAATTGACCAACTTCGGTCAATCTGTTCAATAAAATAAAAGTACCGCAGAATATTTTACTGCGCAGCAATATAACTGTCAAAGTACGGGTTTCGGGGTACAGTATTCATAAAATGGCATAACATAATATAATGTTCATTGAACTTGGGACCCGACTTGTAACATTTCCTTATATTCTGAAATTTAATTTGCATGTAATAATAGGCGCTCTGCAGTTTAAACTATGTAAAAAAAATAAATTTACTTCATTCAGTGTTCCTTATTCGGCAAATAATAAAAGCGTGCTAAAAACCACGTAGCGTAATCATTGTTAGATTTTAAATAGAAAAAAAAAGCAATTGTCTAAAACGGTTTTCATTAGTTATGAAACGCAACGCGTATGTATTGATATAGCATAATAAAGTCTTAAAGTTGCAGGTCGAACTGTTCAGGTGCTGCATTGATGGATGCAGTCATATGTTTATCAAGTCAACTAGTTTTAGCAAAATAAATAAAATAGCAAATTAAACGTACAAGATGATAATGAACTATATATTCGTCTAAAATGTATTTAGTTCTTCGTTTAATTAACAAGAACCTATTTACATAAATTATTAAATGAGCATATAACACACCAATTACAGAATTAATTTTAGCGTTTAATTCATATATGAGGCATGCGTCTAATTAAGATAAAGCGGCGTTCACGACACTTTAAAAGAAAAGTTGTTCACAAAGCTATAGAACCGCCGTAACGTATGTCTATATTTCAAGTTCTTTTGCTGAAAATTGAGACTTTTCTTTGAAATTATACATCAAAGTGTTTAAAGTTGTTCACATTAAAATCATAAAATATAAAAATATTACGAGTTTTAAAGTTTTTCATCGTGTAATTTTCTGCGTATGCAAAAGACGTAAAAATCTACCGACACACCGAAATGCTGCTTTTTTTTAAATACTTCAATATTTTATTTATTTATTTTATACTTTATTGCTTCAAAGAAAAAAAACAAAATTTTGAAATAATTAAAAATTGATTAAAATATTAAATATAAGAAATGTATCATTTTTTAATAATATGTAACTTATTTATATACTTTAATGTTTAAATATTATTTATATACTTTAATGTTTAAATAGTACACACATTTTAAAATAAAATTATACATAAAACTCATATTAAAATTAGCCAATCAGATGTTTACAGCAAAACTCACGGACTGGTTTTTTAAAAATTATTTATTATTTATTGTATAAACCCACTAATAATAACAACGCAAAAGCATGTGGAGATAGAATTCAACGAATTTGTGCAGAAGAAATGTATCCTGTAAAAACATCGCGGGGAAAGTCTATTTATAACTTATAGTTGTTTTTTTTTCGTTTATCAAAGAAAAAATGTCATTAAGCTATATCCCTTTTTAAGGTTTGTAGAAACTTAACGAAAGAGAAAAAAGGGTAGGAATTTTGTTAATTAAGGTTACTCTTTTTCTTCGGCTTTGTGAGGACTTTACTAAACTATGCGACAAAAGGTGAAATATATAATTAAAGAGTCCGTTTAAAACCGATTGGAGGGACCGAGGCTGTCCCGAGGCGTGTAATAGGCGGTAATTATCTAATTTTACTCAAATCTTGTTCTTTAGTGATTAAATACTAATTACAGCTAAAACTAAGCCACCGTCTATTATTATCTCTCTAGTTTCGTAAAAAACTTGCTGTAATTTCATCTGTATTATGTATTATGCTTAGACTCTCGATCAATAGCAGCCGAGGGGTTGATTTCATACAACTTCACAGTTTAGGCTCTGTTGTCATTGATTGTATACCAATAAAGTATCACAGCAACTAACGTTTATATGTGCAGGTTTATATGTGTAGCACATAATCTATCTAATATTTAAATAAACACCTATCTAACCAATACGAAAACATATCGTTGTTATCACATACCAGTATGTTTTGGTAAGATGATACCCTGCCATAACATTGGCGCGGAAAGAGATAACGAGATCCCGATCAGTTCACTTGACTTCTCACAGACAGAATCAGATCGCACAATAGTGTAACCAGTTCTGTTTTGCTACCGAGAAATAAAGCAAGAAATGCCGGGAAACTTCTACCGTCCCTTCCACACCACACTAAACCAGTATACTTACAGTTTGTCCACATAGAGAGTGGGAAAGCTGACATTTTGAGTACAGTCTTTGCCTATACGAGTAACTCGACTCATGATGGAGAGGGCCAAAACGTTCTTTCATAGCGCGATGTCAAAGCTCGCGATAAAGGTAATATTTATATCGTAACTATAAAACATCAGTAGACGTAACAGAGTTTATTATTAGTTACTTTTTTCTCAACATCGAGGGTTTTTCTAACCCTTAGTATAAATAAAAAAATATATAAATAGGCATTGGTTATATTTGAAACGAGCTTCTATAAATCTGATCGAGCCGATTCTATGTATACGAAGCTATTTCAGGAGAATCTCTCTTGGG
This sequence comes from Spioniades abbreviata, assembly GCA_018251615.1. Classification (NCBI taxonomy): domain Eukaryota; kingdom Metazoa; phylum Arthropoda; class Insecta; order Lepidoptera; family Hesperiidae; genus Spioniades; species Spioniades abbreviata. Next base: position 7,892 of record DWPM01000029.1, read on the forward strand.
TACTCTCTTAAAGTAATTGTTTTTTTACAAAATAGAGGAATAGCAAACAAACGTCCCAGAAATAGAACCGAAGTGGTATAACCAGTTAGATAGGTCCACTTTGAAAACCATAGGTACTTATTATTTAATTACCTATTGAATATGGGTCAATTGTAACCTCTTATGTTTAAATGGTAGTAAACCGATATTATAAGTAATTCCAAAAACTCAATTTTCCCACCACGTCGAGCAGTATTTTTAATACTTACCTAATATATTTCCATAGAAAAGGTTGTAGCCGTATTTATATATATACTCGTACATAATATGATTTGTACAAAACCGTAAAAAGTGATATTATTATTGGTAAATAGTTTAATTCGACCCGACTTTTATATCAGCCGCAACAGTACCGCTAAAAGGCAAGAAATGGGAAGAAAACATTCGTGAAGCTCAATCCAGCATGACTAATAAGGCAAAGGGTATCGAAGAGGGACTCCGGTTTGACGTATCCAATTGAAATGCAGCCCTCATGCATGATTTCCGAACGCGTTCCTTCAATGATTCCCTCTGATCTTTTAGTCATTGGTAATTGGAAAACTTTTAGTGCCTCAGAGAGCAGTTTGGGTGGTGCTTTGACATTAAAATTTAGAGAAATTTGTTCACGTAGACTTAACAAATTATATAAATTGCCTTAATACGTTCGATGGAAACGAATACTCCAAAACTTAGTCCCTATTTGAAAAGGGAACTGATTGAAATGCATTTTAACGCCCGCGGTTTCAAAAGTTTAAAAAAGTTTAAAAAAGTGCGAGCGGACTTTCAATAAGTTTTGACACAAATGCTTTATTGTAGATCATTTGAATTTTGAGAAAAAAGAAAAAGTCTATGTTTAAATCCAGATCTTGTACTATCTTCGTGCCAAAATTATTAATAATCGCATAAGCGGCTTAGATTTTTCACACAAAGTTTAATCCCCTATTTGTCTATTTAGGGAAGGTTTTTGAAAAAAGTAGCTTATGATTGACCCCGTTTATTGAACTATTTTTATCCCAAATTTCGTCAACCTCAGTTACGTGGTATTGCCATAAAAGAGTGACACACAGACAGACAAACTTCCGCATTTATAGTATTAATATGGATTAATTTCTAAATATAAGATATACTTATATGTTTCTGGATTTTCATTTAAATTTCCTTCCGTGGAGGTCACATGTAATCATATTGATGCGTTTTCTTTACATCAAAAGGGAGTAAAAACGCATGACAACCACTCTATATCAAGCTGATACTACCACCATTATTATTCATATTGAACTGAGTATTATTTGAGATTAAGGCTAAAGTTCTGAAGTTTCGAATTTCAAAGAAAGTTGAAACGCCAGTCACAGTGCAATCTCTCGAGCTACACCTTTCAAACATGACCATAGCTGCTTTAACAATCATAATAAATAAAACTATACATTTCCCTTTTTGCCCATAGAATTGCCTATAGAAAGCCCTAATAACATTCCGTATATTATGAAAACAGTAGACGCATGGAGACAAGAACATAAATTCCAAGGCCGGAAACAGAATCCTTAACTGAGAACCTAAGAAAAAATTTAGTAATTGAACTAAAAAATCTATGAACAGCAAAATTTTTTTTAAAAACTGCAATCTATAGTGTGATCTATATAAGTGAAACACTATTGCTTCACTTCAAAAATACATAATGTCCTACCCGGTGATGGCGCCATAGGGCGGACTGGTATCATCAAGGTCCACCAAGTACTACACGTCCGTACGTTTAGTGCTTGGTGGACCCATTAAAATATACTTTTCTACGTACCACACAACTGTTAAATTGCCGTGGGTTGTTGCTGAACTATTTCTCAATAACATACCGATGCGCAATAATAGACAGAGCATTTGAAACTGTAAGAGCTCCAGTCTCATAAGTTACAATCGCATTTTCATTATATTGTAATTGCGTTTTCTCACGAAGCGGAGCGGTTTTAAAGAACTTTGGAACTACTAACAAGAGCCAAAGTTACAAAATGTCAAATAATTTTCCGCCATGTTTTCATCGTCCCGCATTCGTAAGCGAACTTTTCCTCAAACGATTCTTGAATATTATGGCTTATTAATGGAGTTGCTTCATCGCAGAAAACTTGCGAGAAAGTATTTTACTAAAGACAATAACATGTCGGAGTGCCATACTCCACTCGCTGGTTTCGTATGTGGCGCGGTTGTTCGTTGTATGCATACTAAACGGTTGAAAATGAGCATAAAATCATTGGCTGGGAAAGGTAGCAACGTCTTTGGATATTTAAATGAAATCATTTCCTAATAGTAGGTACTAAACACAACGGCCGCTTGGTTGGATTGTGGATTGATTCCCGGCGGCATATATAGCACCCAGCTGTTTTATTAAAAGGCATCGATTGTTGTATAAATCCTTATTACTTCTTTTTCAAGTCCAAGAGACCTCACGTTGCATTGTTTCTAGAACTAAAAAAAAAGATAAATTAGTATAGGGAATCAATAACAGGCCTGAACTTAGCGTAAGCTGAATTTATGTCGCGAATATTTAGGTTTACTATTTAGATGATCATTACGTATGTACTTATAGTACTTACACTGATTCGGGTCATTATTGAAAACGCTTACTTCGTATTAGACCATTATTATATGATTGATAACTATAAACATTGGTACTGACTTTCACAAAAGCGCAAACTTGATCAAACGATAATCATTTGTTTAAACGACAGAAGAATTTAAGTAAAGAACAACTTCACCTCGAGAGTAAGGTAATATTGACACCTAACTGATGTCTAGGTAAAGCAAGACTTGGTGCAAGTTTATCGACTTTAAGGGTGATATCTTAGACGTCGCTTTGAGCGCAACGATAACTTCGTCAATGACGTCACTGAAAATCATATTTTATACCATACGTATCTTGTGACGGCGTGGACCCAGACAGCTTTCGTTGTAAATATCCGTACAGGTGGCATCATATTGTATGTAATTGATAGAACAGATTGCTGCTAGATATTTTATACCAAGACGTTACTCAGATACAGTCATTTCAGTCAGGCGTTACTTTGCTGAATTCTGTACTCACTAATCGGATTTAAATTACTTTGCAATAATCGCAAATACAGGTCGAACAAAAGTACGTGCCCTTTATAAAGTGCACCGCCCGCTCTCCAGAACACCGAAACGCGCCCGGGCACCAAAGTAAGGACTACGACTCGACTCACAAATACATACAATGGTACCTATCTAGGTACATAGGTTGGTGGGCTCACGATGCAATCCGTTACCGCAAAACATGTAATAATTAAGTTAAATCATGCACATAAATTTTTCAAAAATTGAGGTGCTTGTGAAGGTTTGAACCCTAACCCACCACAGCGGGAGGCGAGCATCAAGCCACTAAGCAGTCACTGCTAATATATAAATAATATACATATACGGTTATGGCATATATAGCAGTTATTTTTACCGACTTCATAAAAGGAGGTAGGTAGGTAGGTTCGACTTCTATAAGTATATGTTTTATTTTGTATGTCACTTGATTTCTCCGGCAATTGTGAACCGATTTTAATTATTCTTCGGTATCTGAAAAAGCGTACTTCTGAGATCCATCGCCGCCAAATCAAAATCGATGGAATCCCAGGGAAATCGGAGGATTTTTTTTATAAAAAATCTGGTAAAGACAGTACTATAAACGATGATCTATACTCTAATCCTGCACTATAATCCAAACCGTCGCTTCTGCGTGATGAAGTAACCAACATTCATCTATCTTAAATAATATAAATGGGATGTATTACTTTCATAGCGACGAAGAGTTACGCTTTCAATATATCCTGTATCCTGTGAAATAAGGAAGGTTAGCAACTCACGTATAAAACTATTAGCCATCGAAAATTGAAAATGATCATGCGTGGAACGCTTAGCGGGCACCTCCATTATGTCAGTATATTGGCTTGTTCATTTGAACAGTTTCTATTATAATAAATATGCTATATTTTCACGAAAAGAGAAGTTGCTTCGTGGAAGAGTTCTTTTATAATTTCGTTTCATCGTCATTTATCAACAATCACTGTCTCTATCAGAGCTGGTCTTTCAAAACCTTTAAACAAATGAAATAAAATCGAAAC
>DWPM01000030.1:0-12024 GCA_018251615.1 Spioniades abbreviata
TACGTTACTTGGAAACGGACAATAAATATATGCGACCGTGTCTAAAGTGATAGAAACAGTAGGAAGATGTGAATAATCAAATATCATTTTGTACTTAATCTAAAACTGGCAGACAAGCCCACTGATAAGATGTGCGCACCGTTGCCTAAGGACATGGGTGACATCAGGAGCGTCGCCAAAGTTTTGCCGGTATGTAAGGAGAACTCTTTTAGCGCCTTTCTTAAACAACCCTATATCAATTTACAGACAAACAGATAAAGACGTTCGTATCGTCCATATCGTTTAATATTACTAATGTGGTGTTAATGTTCAATTTAAATTATACAGGCGTTTTTTTTGCATAAACTATGGGTTAGGATAGGAGGAGGCTGAAATATTTTGTAACCTTACTAATAACCTTATCCTGCAAGTAAGTACATTGTATTGTATTGTATTTTTTTACTTAGTACTAATTAGTGCTTGACCACAATCCTACCTGATGGCAGGCGGCGACGTGGTCGACGATAGTAGCGTTCAATTAGACTTTCATATGTGCCTTTACAACTATGGTTAGAGCTGCCCGAGTGTCTTGGCGGTGTCGTCCATGAATGTACCTGTCGCATACAATATTCATTAGTTCGACAGATCACAACTTGCAACTACAATGTGGGAACCCTTCACGTGTACGTACTGGGTCGAGAAGGGAGATAATACATAGAAATAAAACCACGTGCATGGGATCCCATCAAGAGTACTTTAGAGAGCAGTATTTAATACTCATAGACAAATATTTTGTGTAATTTAATGTGTGGAAAATATGTGTATGAAAAAACTCAATTTCATTGATCTTTCAGAGATTATAGCAAATGTCTTATTGTTTTTATTATATCAATTAATTATATTATTATTTATGTTATTAACTCAGTAAGATATTTTGAAAACTTTTTTATATTTTGGGGACATATATTCAATAATTTGTTTTAAACTTACTTGCATACGTAACGTATGTTTGTCACATGAGGAAGTAGGGGTGAAATGGGTATATTAAAGTCATGCTATATTATATTGTCAATTACATGCCCATTAATATTGTCAAGAAGCACTTATATAAAAAAAAATGTTTTCATACAAAGCTTTTCACGGTTTGACTCCTTAAATTTTAAGTACTTATTTAGGTTGAATTTAAAAAAATGGTATTTTTTGTTTTGACTTTACTCGTGAATACCAAACTAGTCTTTATTTGCATACAAATGTTACCTCACATTTTTTCACTTTAATTTTAATAAATCCTTAACAATCCCTACATTATCCACGTACACTCCAAATTTTATTCAGGACATATTTTTATCTATACATATAATAAATCTGTAAAAGGGGTCAATTCTGTACATTGAATGTAAACCAAAAAAAAAATGCTTTTAGGAGTCTTCATACGGTTTTGAAATTTTTATCTGTCTTTTGCTCGGGTTTCACGCAAAAACTTCCGGATGGATTTTGATGAAACGTATTTTGTTATATAGCTATTGGTCCTCGGTAATATATAGGCTAATTAATTTTTCGACAGAGCCGGATTAAGAGGTTCGAACGCTCTCTCAGGTTTGTATGTAAGTCCTTAATTTTTTATGATATTTAACTATAAGGCGGTACGAAGTTCGCCGGATCAGCTAGTATATAATGTTAGGTATACATTATATACTAGCTGATCCGGCGAACAGGCTTAATTACAATAATCTCAAAACAATTAAAATCGTTCAGGACAGAATTCAATTGCACGTAGTCATACATTCCTATCTTAAGGAGAGTGTCCTTAAGTTTCACCCTCTTTTAATGGGTTTTTGGCAAGCTGTAGCTTATAATCATTTTCATACAAGAGACATCCATTTATTTTCCTTCTTGTCACTGTATTAATTAATGGCTGACTTTTTATCGTACTAAAGTAAAAGCGTAGATGTAGTCTACAATTTAAATTTATTTATTCATCCTATTATTGTGGCTGATCTCTTGGACTAATGTTTACCGATTCTGACCGCTAAGCCGGTTGTGGGTTCGATTCTTACCCAAAACAAATATGTGTGCGATAAGCACGTGTTTTGTCTGTGACTGGGTTGAACAAAATTGTATATAGGTACAATAATTGTTTAGTGTTGTATATATGTTCATTACTTATCTAGTCATAATGTTACAGACGTAATTCGGGAACAGACTGTGTGTGATGACTCCAAGATGTTTATTTATTGTAGCACGTTACCCAACTAACATTAACTATTTTCTAAAACAGATGTCCTTTCATATGTCTGTATCTATCCAGAGTATGTTCTCCTGGGAAATTATGTTACTGTACGGATACGCGCTAATATAAAATGCGTCAAACATTCTCTAAATATTTTAATGGAACGATTGGACTATTTGTGGAACCATATCCTCGTGGTCTATAGGGCGGGCAGTCACTATGGATTAGTGGTACTCCATCAGTATATGGAGTATCACTAATAAGCCCTTGGGTTTAATCTGTACCGCGATGGATACTAAATAAAATATTTAAAGTTGTTATACAAAGTGAGACAGAAAATAGTGTCACTTTTCAAACGTTAGAGAAATCTTTACGTGGTTTGTTTGCTTGATTTCTTTGTTTGATCGATGTGATACAATTATATTAATTATAATTATTCAATATAGTTATATATAGGGGAATCTAAATGCAAATCCGTTCACGAATCAGCAAATAAATACACAGTTCCGTGTGGGAATTTGTATTTTATTAAATCTTGCTTAAGCTTAGATAACATCTACAATCGCCGCAGACGTGCCAACTTTTGTACAACTGACCCTCGGGAAATGACAGTACTATCGTGCTGCAGGGCTTGTCGTTTTTTAACAATTTCTGTCATGAATTAAAAAAGGTTGTTTGTAGTTAAACTGCTGGCTGCTATCTGAAGTTTTTTGAAACAAAAGTCAAAAACGATATTAAAGAATTTAAGCTAACCTTTTTATGATTACTTAGACAGAACAGAAAAGTAAAACTTATAACTATTATAGGTATAATGCGTCTACGAATCAATATAATGTTTACGTTATGCGGCAAATCGCATTTGGCTCAAGGGAAATCACGGTACCATGCCATGGTTTGCACTCAAATACATGAAGATAAGGATCACTTTTGAGTCTTTCAGGTTTGAGGACATCGATTTTTCCAGACGGATAGATAGTTTGATTTTGAGATTAGGGTAGATATCTAGTAGGTACACAAATTAGTACAGCCTCACTCATATTAGTTAATACCCATATTGATATAGGTTTTGAAGATAATACGGCAGGCACCACCCCTATTTAGTATAACTTTTATTGTCTCAAACAAAAATACACGCATCTGCGTTTCCTATTTGTACAGCAAAGGAGTGGAACGCCCTACCGCCGTCTGTGTTATAACCACTTTTCAAGGCAAGGCTGAATAGGCTTTTTCTAGACAAACGCGATTCATCTTAGGACGGATATTCACTTACCATCAAGTGGTATTGTAGCCAAGCATTAGCCTATTCTACGATAAAAAGAAAAATTAAACTGTTGTAGTAACTTCAATCCGGTTAAAAAAGGTCGATAGACGGAAGCAATAAAAAAACTTTATTGATTTTCATTTGTTAAAAGCAATACACAGTCATCGTTATTTCATGCGATCTGTTTCTTGACGTTTTTAGGTCCGTTAAAATCTCGCGGGAAATCTCGATAAGGCCACTGCAATCGACAAAAGTTTTCGAAATAGCAATGACGTCGCAATCCCGTTAATGGATACGGTTGGATTTAAGGACATTTAATGCGTTTATTTTAGGTAATTTATTCGTTTCTTAATTTAAATTTCCTTTGTGGTCCTCAAGTGTTGATTATATTACTTTTGTATGCAAATTATTAACCAACACATGTACTATATTTTTTAAAGTGGTCTCAGAGCATTTTTCTTGTTGTGAAGTTCTCCATTTATGTTATATTCTATTAGCACTCTTCAATTGTTAATAATAATAATAATCTTTATTAGCATACAAATAAGGTACATAACGGTCTTATAATCTATGATGTTAAAATATTTTGTTGAAATATTTGCTTATGTTGATTGTGCCACTAATTAAAGGGATGATATCATACATTTAACAGAGATAATTACTGGCCTATGGTGTAGTGGTTATTGGCTGGTAAGTGTTTTAATTCAATACGATTCGATTCCCATCCGGGATAGTTACTTGTGTGACTGTCACGAGTATTTCTTTTGTGTATGGTTGTAAAAATATCTAGTTAAATGTATATGTTCAAATATAATAATAAATCCATCTTTTGTTTCCAAGACATTAGTACATATTTAAGTTAGCAAATAAACGTATTAGAAAGAAAAGAAAGGAAGAAAGAAAATGTTTATTTCATAGATATTTTATATATATTAGAAAGCATAAATTTGTCATGGCCCCTTTCCGGTATAGGCTTCCTCCAATTGCCTCCATTTTTCCCTGTCTTTAGCGGTGTGCATATCCAATCTCTCAATATTTTCAAATATATTGTATGGTATATCTGTTGTCTTATCTCCAGAACATAGCCAGCCTCTGTTTAGTTTGGCATCAGAGGACCGTATATGCGCTATCCCAAGATATTTTTTTTATTAATAATTTGGTGCGACCAGGGATTTTATAAACGTGGATCATTATACCATCAACATAACGTCAAGCAAGCTGTTTCCTGACGATTTCGGATTCGTAGCGGTCTCCCGGGAAATCACGATATGGCGGTCATCGCAATCACCAACAGTTTGCGGGATTGTAATGACGGCGTTAGTCGCCGTCGAGGGTGCTATTACTTTATATATGTATTCTTTGTGACTAAATGGATTTTGTTTCTTGTTTCTTTTCGAGACTTTCTTTCGTTTCCTTTTATCAGTTTTTTCCTTTTTCCTTTGTTTTATCTTGCAATTTTTTTTTCTATAATGTTTATTGTTGTATTCCATTTTAAATCGGTTAGTATTTTCTTCTGTCTTTATTGATAACAGTTTTATACTTTTAGTCACAGCGATAACTATAACAACCATTACAAAAAAAGGGTAATTAATTTAATAGGTTAAAGTATTATGAATATTTTTGAAATAAGTCTGAAAGAAATTATTTTCTATCTTGAAAATAAACCAACTTGTGTTTTTTGTAGTACTTCATAAGGTTTATGTTAGCTTGTAAGTTACACGTTCACTCTTTTCCACCAGTATTGCAAGTCCCGTGGTGTTGATGAAGCTTTCTTGACATTTCTTTTGTTAAAACGTTTCATTTGTAAATTATGGTTTTTTTCCTTTGCTCTCGCTAATCATGCAGGTCGGTGGCCTTTTATTTGATTAAGGGTGCTTATTCGATTCCGAAGTTTAATTTCCAACTGCGCATAAAACGGTCTATAATGTTTAAAATAACAACAAACAACAATATTTCTTATGATATTGTTGATCCCAGAAACTTTTATGGAAATGGAGGTTCAACTACGTTTAAACAGCCGTTTTGTTTGTATTTAATTGAATTTGTTCATTAAGTTATATATGATTATAATTTGGAATGATTGTTAATTTCTTAATCGTATTTTAGTTAATGTCGCATTGGATGAAATGTTTCGTATAGAACAAACATTTTGGCATATTGCTATATAGAAAGTTTTAACCGCGTGGTAGTCCAACGTTAAGCTAGTCCACTTTTCGCATCAGCGAATTTTAACTTACGACCAGCTTTCACCGTATTATAATAATTTCAAGGAGGCTCTTAGGACAGGCCTAGATCGAAGGGTCTGACGTCTCACTCAATATTCCCGTCGTGTACCGTGAACCTCCCTCATCTTGCTTACGTCATACGCCCGAGGCTTGCGATCGCCAAAAAGTTGCCGATGTAAATATCATTACGGAATGACTTCGCAGAATTAGACAGAAAAGCAGTTATCAGATAAATGCCGACGTTTGAATTGAAAAAGATTTGATACTTGTACGTTTTATTCTATTTTTCGTCTTTGCTTTGTGAGGTAACGATTCAATTTTGAGGAGTGTTGTAATATGTGAGCGGAGTTAAGTAATTTGACTATGATTATACATATATTTGAATAAACCTTTGTTAGTATATTTTTATTAGGTTCAAGAAGTTTTATTCCCATAAAGAATTTTGCATTCACTTTTATCTGAGAACTTATTTATTAAACTTAAAAGTAGGTAACAATTTCGGCTTTATTAAGACGTGCTTAAAGAATACAAAATAAAATCATTTTGTCTTCAAATCGTAATTACAATGTTAGGTAATGAAGTCTACATATTATATATTATATTTTTATTAGGTACGTGTAACAGAGCGATTATTAAAGATACAGTGATGATGGGATAAAACGTGTTATGACAATAATAATACTAATAAGGTTAGTAGGGACACGTTACCCAAAGTAGCGAGGTCACAGAATCTTCAAAGTACACCGGAGCCTAGCAACCGTCCGGTCTTATTTTATCTCGTATGGTTTACCAACTGTTACGTTGTTTTCGTTTCGTTGCGCACTGTTCTCATACAAAGCCTCGGCTAAAAAAACCCAAATGTTTCCCCTAGGTTTGGTTGGTTGTTTTTTAATTTTCTTTCGGTTGGCTCCAGTCATAGGTGCTGCACATTGTTCCGGGTACAAGTCGGATGCGACGTTACGTAGAACAAGCCCAAATGGGCGATGTTCCTGCAAAAGGTTAGGCGCTCCCTATTTCGCCGAAATGCCCGTATTGAGTTTTATGTCGCGCGTTTATACAAATGTGGCCCGAACCGAAAAGTTTGCTAAAAATGTTTACTGAAAATACGGTGTTTCGTCAGCAATATCGTCGCTGCGAAAATAGAGGCTGGGTGTTTTTTTTTTAATTTTATTTGCCCTCTTTATCAAACGGCAGTTGTCGCCATTTTACGAATTAAAAAATTCGGTTTCCGAACGCGTACTTTTTATCACTTTATTAATGTTTCATTCCACCGCCTGTTCGCTCCAATTATGGCGCGTTTTCATTCCATTGCCTCCTGTCGAGCGACCGCTGATCTTCGCGACAATAATAAACGATGAAACGAAAAATGTTAATAGAGAGGATTCGTTTTAAAAAGATTTATATTGGATCCGCGCGATAAACTTTGTTGGTAGATCTAGATTTATTATGCATTTGACTCTCTAAGATTTGCAGTTTTCCTGATAAATGCTTTATAAAGACTTCTGTAATAAGTTGTTTAATAATATGTCAAACAAATAAACTTATTACACGCCGATCCGTAAAGATATTTTTTTATATTTTTGTACAAATTTTATACTCTTCCTCTTTAAGATTTCCATCGGTATTAGTTTTTACCTAACTTACTATAAGTCTTCAAAAGTTACTCAGACCGAACTTCGATTAAAGGGAAGGTTTAAAAGCACCGCATAAGACCGACTGATTCGCAAATTTAATCTCTGTACCAACATTAATAAAATTACATTTGATACTACCATTGTGAATTTATTTTTCAACTCCCACAAATTAGTTTTACAATTAAGACCCTTAAATAACATAAAGCACAAACATTGGGCATTAAAATCGCGTTTTTATAAGTGAGCAACGTGCTCTTCTTGTAAAGTACGCATTAAACACTCGACGGCAAAACTATTTGGCCGTGTAAAAACTTGATTGTAACGTACGAGCCTCACGGGACGCAGCCGTCTGGGTGTGGGTCCCTGACCCCTGAACTTCGTGACTGTACGTGTACCTACCCTCAGTAGCTAAACGCTCGAGCGAATGTCCCGAATGTTCCTGACTGTAACTCGTTGGTAACGGTAACTTGTCGGCGATTTCTTCCGTCTGCAGCTGTGAATTTCGCTCGAGGCGTTTGTTATGAATTTTTGATGTTTTTTCTCTAATACAGCCATTGGAATTTTTAACGGTGCAACGTGGGACTGAAATACGAGTAGGAGTGCGAAGGCTATTACTTAGTCTAGATAATGAAAAGAAGGTTGAGAGTAGATATTAACAAGGAGGTGCCATGATAATGTATTTTTATTGTTTGGAATTTATACTGATTTTTATGGACAACTCGCGCTTTGCCAAAAGAGTAGTTCCGTTCGTAATGTACATATCCTGATTGAAATATAACAATTACTAATATTGGCACAGTTTTATGTTAATACTTCACGGAAAACAGCATTTAAATTGATTCAGCCATTGTTGAGATAAGCGTAGGTATCTATCTAACAAATAGATAGACAAAAGATGTAGTAACTATCAATAGTATATCTATTCAGCGATTGCAATAGCTTATTTTCGGTTAAAAACAATAGACATCTGACCCGGCTGCTTCACTTTTGTATTCCAAATTTTCAATATTCAATACAAAACACATATATGTAACAGAACGCTCGCAGGAAATAAATCACACAACTCTTGATCGAATCGATCACACTCTGTCAGTGTTAGCAGAAATTGCGCGGTATTGTGACAATATATTACTGATACGTCATGTAGCCAGTCAGTTTAACTTCTAAACGCGGAGTGTATCCGAGTTTATTTTTATGAATAACGTCACCAACCAGTTACCGGGGAGGTGTGCGTGACGTAGATTTATTGACTCACAATGAAGGGATATTTACACCCTCCGAAACTAGCTACCGAATGCGGGGGTATATCACCACAGTTTTTTATATTGTGTGACCACCGTGTTTTATGTTTGCTGTTACTCGACCACGGTTAATCTGATGGAGGGTTGTGATTTTAAAAAGCGCTATATATATTTGTATAATATACTTACCTAGGTATGTAATATGTTTTCTATTGTCGGGTAAACATACAGACGTACGTTAACAATTAATGACGTGTCATTTGTCAAAATGGCCGCCATGATTCCTAATGACGTGGAGTAATGACATCAGGCAGAATACGCGTGACGTCTGATACGAAATCCTATGTCATGAATACATTAAATAGGATGCGCACTTCTTTATATGGAAACCGACATTTACTTTAATTCTAAGCTAAATACATATTCTGAATACATACATCTGGATGCGTTTCACTATAAAGAGGATTAGTCTTATTTATGCCTTCTGAATGGAAGTTTTTTTTATAGTAGTAGTTTAATTTTCAATATTTTTTTGGGTTGGAAAAGTAATCAATTTGGATTTTTCAATGTTAGAGAAATAACATATTGTAACTGTTAAATTACTGAAAAGTACGTAGAGGGACGAACACCTACTTTTTTTAAAAAGTCATACGCTTGGATATAGTGTATTTAAATAAGTATATTGTGATGTTTGATTAATTAAATGAAAGTCACATAAGACGGATTATTATAGTATTATTATTATTATAGTAGTATACAAGAGAAAATAGTTTATTTTATGTGGAGTTTTTGTTAAAACGAGTCTTCTTTCAATAGAACTTCGCTTTAAACTTGAACAAAAGACAGTGAAACGGTTTTCGATCACAGAGGGGTTCATTAAAGCAGTTTTTACACTACACACTAATTGGGTACACAAAGCGTTCGAAGTGCAGTATTCAGTAGAAAATCGAATGAATGTATTGCGATTTTTCATTTTCCTACCCCTTTAGAAACACCGAGTGTGTAACATATTGTTTATAATATAATATTATAAAGCTGAACATTTTGTTTGCTTGAACGCGTTAATCTCAGAAACTACTGGTTCGAATGTAATAATTCTTTTTGTGTTATATAGTCCACTTATAGAGGAGGGCTATATGCTATATACCATTACATTACAACCAATATTTGCTGAGCAATGAACTTTGTTGCGAAAACGGGAAAAAAGCGTTGCGTAAACGATCAATAGTGGAGTATATTTATATATTTATTTTATTTATTTTTCATCTAGCTATTACGCTCTCCATCCTGGACCACTTCGCCACTTACTATCACGTGGGTTTGTGGTCGAACACTAACTATTTATATGTAAAAAAAAAGCGAGACAAGAAACATGTCCGCCGTTCAATTTAATAAAAATATATTACGAGTGTTTCTCACGTCATATATACCTACCTACACGTGAAAAGCTTTACAATGGGAGTGTATATTTCAAGTTAATCGCTCAGGTCAACGACTTTTAATGAAGTGAGACTTCATGTTATGAGTTGAAAGATCCTTACGGTACGAATATCTAATTCATAGCAATGTGTGTGGAATTTTATAATTTGCATATATTTTTTACTTACGTAAGCGTGGCAAACACAAGAATATACGAAAATAGGGTGACAATTTCATCATCAACCCATTATTGCCCGACACGGGTCTCAGAAATGAGAAGGGTTCTAAGCCATAGTTTACCACACTGGTCAAGTTCCGATCGGTAGAGCTGACATGCCCTCAAGAATATTTTGAACATGGTAGGACTCCTAGTGGTTTGCCCGCGGTGGCAATCTGATTTCTGTCTTATAGCGATAATGGCTGTGTTCCAGTTTGAAGAGAGTAGCAAGTGTGTGATGTGATCAACTTTAAATGGAACGCCTGTTTTATCAATGGTCGGTCAGAGATGTCCATGAGCGACAGTGACCACTTACCAACAGATTACTTGCTGCTTCGGTTACGAAAAAAAAATATAGATAATATTCCAATAGTTTTGAAATTAGACATACAATGAACCCAAATTTAAAAATTAATAGTGATAACAGAAACATTATTTTATTTGAAGTATTATTTAGTTTTTGAAGCCTTAACCACTCCAAAAATACGTTGTATGCAGTTCCACATAGTCATACCTATTTCATCGATACAGTTTTAACTTTTACACGCATTACACTAGATAAAAAAACACAAATAAGATCAATTGGTATATAATTCATGCATGATAGATTTAAGTTACCTTTACAAAGTTAAGCGAGATATTTTCACCGCCTACAAACTATTCTGTAGTTTAGCGGAATGTTAATATTGTAATGTAGGTAAAAATGTTGAAAATAAATAAATTGAAAAAAAAAGATGTATTTTTAACTGCAAAAGTACCTGCTCTTGAAGATTTTAGCTTGATAGCACTGTAAATATTAGAAGCTACATATTATTCCTGGCACTTTCAATAGCGTTAGATCCGATACAGGAGGCAATAGAGTGAATAATAGTTTTATACGGCGGCAATTATATATTTACTGAATATAAAATGTGACGTAGTAAAAAAACGAATGATAAAAATTTTGACTTAAAAACATAATCGTCAAATGTTAATCGAATAAATAAGGAATAATTTACTGTAGCCCGCGGTTCCACCCGATTATGGTATAGAAGAAATCTTGTTTTAGATTTGCCATACAAACTTTACCCTTAAGGGTTCCTTTTTATAAAAAAGATGGTCTATGTGTCAGGTACTACGTCTTCAACCATATTTGTCCCGAAATTCACCAAAATCACTTAAGCGGTTTAGATTTTGCATACGAACTGTCATCCTTTATTTTTTTATAATATTTAGAACGGATAATCATTATTTTCATAAACATATTACTAACCTCGTGTTAAGCACGGGTCTCTTTCTGATCCGAGAAAGGTTGCAGGACATAATCTACCACACTGGCCAAGTGCGGATTGGTGGACTTCACATATCCATTTGAACATTATGTAGAAATTTTCAGCGATGCAGATTTCCTCACGATGTTTTCCTTCAGTGCGAGGCATGTGACGGCTAGTTCTTAACCTAATATGTACAAAGCTTCGAAAAATTAGAGATTTACCTCTAATCGCGGGGATATGAACCCGGACCTACCGGAGCGGAGGTCGCCATGAAACTCTAGGCTATCACCGCGTAATATGTATTATATTTAACAATAAAATTACTGAAACCTTTTGAACGGTATTGTAGATACCGACGCACAGTGAAGAGCACTATAATAAAAGCGTTCGTGAATTCAGAGTGTTCTCGAGCGCGATGGCTCTACAAAAGGTACGTTTACTGTTCTTAATAAACATGTATTTCACCTTCTATTTGCCTATCCCCATTTTTCAGCGGATAAAGGCAATATTTGATAGCCGTCGAACGTTTATGCTGAGTCAAACAGAATAATGTATGTATACCACC
>DWPM01000031.1:0-11996 GCA_018251615.1 Spioniades abbreviata
AGCGTTGGCGGCGACCACCAACTGGTAAGAACAAGTTCATCCATGTCGCACCAAGATACCACCTCCCGCCTCTTAAAAAGGTTGACTGAATGAAATTTTTATTTGTCCTTAAATAAAACATCTCTCTTCTGACACTGCCTCCGATTCCGACTCCGACTCCAATAAATCAAATTTGACAACTCTGACTCCGACTTCGGTTCCTATAAAATTACCTCCGTTACATCCCTGGTTACGACCGAGTCCTTTGAAGTACCAACAAATAACTTCAGAGACTGTTAAGAGGAACTTTTTGGGATGTGGACTGTAGTTATACTTAACACCCGTACAATTTTCAAAGTATGAAGTTTGTTATTAGTGCTGTATTATATTTCAAACATACGTTTTCTCCTTTGAAACTTTATTAAAGATTATTTCAGCTACTTGTTTCAGCTAGATTATTTCAGCTACTTTGGATATTATATGCGTATTCGATATTCTGTAACACTGTGAATTTTGTTTTGAAAATTATTATAATTACGTAAATTTTGAATATCCTTTGTTTCTTCGACGGCCAATAACTATTATCCTAGCGGTAAAGCATCTCTGTGAAATGCATATTATAGCGTGCATATGTTTCGCCGGAGCAAACACGACATTGAACGTTTCCAATGAGCCGTGACCGGTTCGGGACGGCAACGCGGCGGCCGGATCTAATGGACAGCCACGCCGTATCTGCGAGATACTGAGCTATGTATAGATGTCTACATCTGACATTCTAGTAGCTCCAGTTCCTTGTGCATCTGAACTGTTTTGCTTGCGATCTACGATTTCCTATTTTGGATTTTATTTTTGTTGTAGAAAAGAACTATAATTTTCCTAATGAATAATTCGTTTGTTTCAGGTATATGAGCTTCAAAATTACAACCACAAAATGTATGAAGTATGTATGCATTTACACTCGATACTTTAGGGTACGTACATTCATATGATTTGATACAAAGGTTTAATATATTCCGATGCTTTCAAATTTTTGCATAAAATGTTCTCAACAACGCAATCTTCACTGCAATGATGTTGATTTACGAATAAGATTCGTTTAAGATAAGGGACCCCTTGTGACGAAAATTCTCGTTAGTCGTAAGTGATGGCCACGATGTTGATCTTGTGTTACGTTTTTTTTTAAACATATTTACGAATATGACATGGAGTGACATGGAAGTGTTTATGACGTGTTACCATTGAAATACCACTCAATAGTTTGTCGATGTTTATAAGAAATATGGATATTTCTTGTGGACAGTTGCCGTAAGTTTACAATATGAGATATTGTATTAGATTTAATGTCGGATATCATATTGTAATAAATATTCATTGAAAATTATGATTTTGCAAAGTTGGTAGAACACAATAACTTATATAGCAGTACTAAAATTCCACACTTGTTATATTAGAAATGGTATTTGTGAAACAGTGTTTTAGTATGGAGAGTATTGTAAAGTGCGAGACCATCGAAGCGTTTCATTTAATCCTCCGAAGTAGCTGCGCACCCGTAATGGACTTCAGATAGGACAACCGTGTATCACGAGTTTTATTTACAGTGGGTCACAGATTTTGATTTTGGTGGTTGTGGCCATTTAACATTACATTACATCAAATGAATAAGAAACAAAAGTATATTAAGACAATTATTTGCCTAAAATATAGGCCAAAACAACATTAAATTAATATGTAGTTGTTTTTACCTGAAGACAGCAACACCCAGAGGGACAGTGGCACATTAGTTATAGTCTTCTCCAAAGACGGTGGGTGTCGCCGCAGGCGTGTCAGCCTTCTCTAATGACTAATCGCTTAGAATATTGATCTGTTTACGGAGGTGTAATTATGAACTGAATATTTATTTTACTGCTTCACTCTCCTCCCTTCAAATGTTTACGGTCAAGTCGACAATCGTTGTACAGTGCTTAGACTTATTTGAATATAAATCGAAATGTGTAATTTACTATTTCTTTATATACATACATAACGTATAATACATTACTATGACAAATATATTTTGCAAAATTTTTGAAATCTGCAATTGTTTATTAATTTCATTGACCCACATATCTTTACCAACTTTACGAGATAAAATTAATGTGTTCAGTTGTCTTCGTGGCTATCGACATATCTAGAACGACGAGCATAATGTGAAGCGATCCAAAACATCGATATACTCACGACTTTAAAAACATGAGATCCATATTATCGTAGTTCCTATAAGTGGCAATAAGGTACATTTATCACACACACTTGATCGTGTGTAATAGGCCTGCATTCCATCTGATGGTACATGAGTGTACGACGCAAGTAATACGGCCACTTGGGATCCAGTTATTTTCTCGGCGAATTTCCAATTTCTGCGGAATGCCTCATTATTGAACAGATTAAAGTTTGAAAGGATCTTGGATCTTGTTTCAGCGATTGATTTGATTGATTGACTCATTCGAATGAATGATAATTATATTAAAAAGGTATGTGAACCCGTTAATATACTAATTTTTAACCATTTTGTATTATTAACAATTTATAAATGAACAAAAATAATAAACTTAGACCTATAATGGTACCAAGTGAACTGGATTAATATTGTTGGAAGCGCATAAATTTTGCCGTACCTCCTAAATGATCGCGTGGGCAGAGCAACTTCAATGGTTCTGCAGGGTAAAGTGAACTATAAAGAGAAAATAATACCTAATCATGTCACTACAAGTAGGTACCTAAGGGTCATATTTAAAGTAAAAGTATAATTAGGTATATACTTCTTAGGTACCTATATATAATTGCAGTTTCATCCAAAATGAAATGGTTTAAATTTTATATTATTAAATAGCAACTTGAATAAATGTGTAAAGCCTACCGCACCTCCTCCTCTATGAAAATGGAGGATAATGCAGATGAAAATTATTATAATTTATATAATAGATTCATAGATTTTATCTTTATATGTATATATTTCTTGTGTGTTTGCGTATATGACTGAACTCCTAAACGGCTGGAGCGATTTTGATGAAATTTTTTGTGTGTGTTCAAGGGGACTGGAGAATGGTTTACGTTCACAATTTGGTCCCCTGAAAACTTTTTTTTAATTGTAATTGATTTTAGAAAGTTTGCATTGCAGAACAACGTGGGACACCTAGTTTTTATATAAATTCCTGATTTTCATTGCTGAATTCGTTGAAAGTCATTTGCTGTTTGTAAACGTCTTTCCTTCATAATAATATCTTCTAAAATGTTTTCAAGACATTGTCTCTAAGCCAGGGTTGTAATAAAATGCCAGTGTTCATATTCGTATACCTTAACATTTATTATACAAAATTTTAACTTTTCCCATCATTGTACTCACGCCTTACATGTCTCACCCGCCCCGAACTCATATTTTTACATATTGTTATTAATGGAAACGAATGTTATATTCTTTGATTATGTAATATTTGTGAGATATTTATGTAGCTGGTGGAATATCTGTAACAGATAAGTATCTATGGTCGGTATGGTTATGGTTCTATGGTTGAACAAGCAAGGGTGTAATACTTTCCTGATTCAGGTACCTGCATGTTCTATACACTCAACCCTAGAATTCTCCGCCATTACATTCTGGTTGCGTGACCGCCGCGGTCGCAAATTAGAACCTAGACGAGCCACAGCCTGACTTTATCGCTAAGCGAACTCTACGTAATTAGGTTATTAGTTTTATTAATTGGATGTACCTATTTATAGGCTGTACTGTCAACATAATCTGTATTATTCTTTTCTATAAAGTTTATGTCTAATTTCTTTTTAGTACTTTGATAAATAAAATATAGTAACTTGATTATAACAGCAGCAGTATTTTGACAGACATATATGAATCAAAAACCTTAGTGTTTTTTAAGAAATCATATTATATCGAAAATATTATTTTTTATTCAATAAACAACTTATATTAATATCGAATACTAGCTTAGGTCATTTGCCGGTTTGACGTCATGGCGCGCTCTAATTCAATATTTTGTATGCGGTCGAAATATTGGCAAAATGATAAGTGTATCGAATACGGTTGTGATTTGTGGCCGAGATACCGAATTGAATTTTAGTATCAAGTGCATTTATTATTGAGTGAGTATTTAGTATTTAAATTGAAATTTCGCTGTGTATATATTTTTTAGTAAGGTAGCTTCAATATTTATCTATAGCTGTAATGTATTGTAATTCTCTATAAACCCCCGTCCTTGGTCCTGTTCGATTTCGATTCCTATTAGGTCTATTCATCCACCCACTGTCTGCGGAGGATGCATAAAGTAGACTGACTGTCGTATGAAGCTTTGTATGCTAATGCATGACAATCCGCCCGGAGCTGCGGCAACAATCGCATTACAAAAGGTAATTCCACAATAGTCGTGCTATGTAAATAAATGTGTCCATAATCCCTGTGATGGGATAACGTCGTCTTTCGTCTTGTACTGCTTATCGGGCCCCATAGATTTATCACTAATCGTACGGTGGTTATCATTACACATCATATTTTAAATAATATATGTGCCGACTCTACTTACGTGTAGGTTACAATGAATTTCCAGAAATATCCGCCCGGTATCGAAGGCTTTAAAGTGACGACAGCTGACTGAGATGCTTAATGGCTACATCTTTACCTTATTCCGATATACAAAGAGGGTTCGTTTATTGCACATGGATAATTTACGCAAATTTACCTGCGTAAAAGTGTACTGCGCCTGGCGTAGTGGCAATTGGCCTTAAATAACCTGACGTGTATCATAATTCCACGTTATCCACCCACTTATGGCCCTACGAACACTGGCGCATACGATTTAAAATTATGAAAGCAAAGTGTGTGTTGTTTATTTCGCCCTAAGTAGCGGTGTAACTTATTAAATTGAACCCGAGAAATGACGCTGAGGAAAACCAAAATAAATTGAAAACTTGATTGAAAAAAAGTATATCTACACTACACAAGCATGACGTGCCCTAAGTTTTTATTATAAAGTTCTACAGTATTGTAGTGGTTTTCAGTAAAAACAAACCGCCTCGAAACCAACGTTTAAGCTATCAGATAAACATCGTTACCTGCAAATCCTTATCTAAACATCAGTCCCTATCCAATATTCTCGTTTTTATCTAAATTTAAATCCGTAAATCGTAGGGAGAGCCTTTTAAACTTTAATGTTTGCTAAATTTCTTTTTTTTTAATTTCTTTATATTAGATATTGTAAGCCTTATTATTTCCTAGTTATCTAATAAGGATAAGTGCATAGCTAGGAATTTCAATTTGTCGATATATTAATAAATATCATCATTAGAACATTTATATAGAATTACTTTTATTCAAAACTTTAGCATCCCATTATTGTATTGTGTTTTCGTTTTATAATATCGGCTTATGACTGCTGTCGATACTTTTTGATACATTTTCTTCGCTGCGCACGATGATGCCCGGTTATGTTCTTTGAAGAACTTCGCTAGGGCGTGAAGTCGTAACTATGTCTCGCAGTATCTCGCGGTCGTCCTTGAGTTATCATTGTGCTAGCCCGCCAACTGCCGCCCACGTCCACGGTCGCACCACGCCGCGCCCCTCGCGTCCACTCTTATTGTAATTTATTATGGATGGCACATATTTCTCGCCCTACAGTATAGCGCTGTCTGACAGTGCTTCTTAAACTTATTTCTGTATCTTAAGCACGTGTCTAATTTTACAAATTGCGAATGTTTGTCTTTTATCAAATGTAGCATCAGTCCAGGATGTACAATCGCATTAGAGTGCCTAGTTTCGATGAACTACAAGATGTCTGATGTTATCAACTAAGTAACACTCTGGTATTAATATGTCTACGATAGGTGTTATACATGTATTTACTATACGTAAGGGTGTTGCATATATTATTTTAACATCATATGAAAATGATACTATTATCAGCATTGATTACCTAATAAATTTAAAGAAATAATTCTGCATTTACAGATAATTAAGGCTTATGAATTGTAATTATATTTAAAAAAAAAGTCAACCTGATAAAGATGGTAAATAACATGTAACAGTAATGCTACGTTCTAGCGAACGGTTTGGAAGCGGTGGTCGATACCTATTCAATCTACGAGTGTTGTGGGCGGCTCCTAATCGCGGACATCGAGATTTATGGCCAGCAACTGATAAAAAGGTTTCACAATGAACAGATGCTGAATTATTAACATTCCTGATTCCCATGTCCTTTGAAGAAGCAAAACTTTAAGTAAACTACAGATGTAAAAAGACTGCAACAATAATGAAACTCAGTTCGGCGAGTTGTGGTCATAATATAATACAACCGCCAACAATGAGGGATTGTATGCAGCCGGCCACTCGTGAAAGAGACACATTAATTATATTAATATTATTTATAGATTCTTGATGTACGAGCATTATTTGTTGACTTAAAATATTCTTTTCTTAAAGACAGATTTACCCTGTTCCGATGACTGGATGCAAATTGATTTTAATTTACATAAAAATTCACATATAAGAACATCGGTTGAGAGCAGGACAATAATAGGTTGATGATCATATTGAGAAGAGAGAGAGAGAGAATAGAGTCGAATATTTTTAGAGCCTCATCGCAATATTTTTTAACAAAAGTAGTAGAGTTGAGTACAGTGAAATAAATACAAAAACAAATAATATAAGTATGTATATGAAATCTACTTTTTGCCATCGTGCTCTATGGTACCTTACTTAGTAAATAATCTTACACTATAGTTTAAAACTAAACATTGCCTTAATCAATAGGTTATCGTGTGCGACAATTTTTTAATAAAAACTTTTTTAACTAGGCACGAAGTAGTTCCACCACGGCACACGTTCCACATATGTATTTATAAATATGTTCTAATAGGAAAGTCTAGAAATTCTTCGGAATGTCTTGTACGTGAGGCATAATAAAAAATTTGGCCAGGTATTTAAATCCGATATTCAACTCAAAATTAACTTGTACCATTGGACACAGTGCCCTCGTACTAAAGTTAACTATATTAATTCCTATTGTTTCTAAAGTTAATTGTAGCCCTGTACGTATCCATCATCATGAATTCGTGTACAATTGCAGTTGTTGCTTAAGTTACATTTAGTCCCAAATAGTAATTTTCTTATCTAAAATTAATATTAGCAAGCAACTGTAGCGTACAAAGCATTGTAACATCTTTACGACTGATTATGTACCTAAGAACCATCTGAGGAAACGTCGTATGTATACTATATCTGACTAAATTGTGTGCGAAAGTGCATTCTCAAGGCAATGCATTATCAACACATGTTTACAGACACGGAGGTCCTTGCCCGCCGATAAAACTTTACGACTCTATATTCATTGTATAAATTATTAAGCACTCATACAAAATCTAATAATAAGGTATGGTATTGTTTGCTCATTTCCTATCAGCTATTAGATTTGATAAATATTTGTTGTATGTGATCAAGTCCGCATGTTTGTTTCAATATGAGCCCTACGAACTATTGCGAGAGAATATCAGCAATTTGGAATTATAAAAAGAAACCAACGCCTAGTTAGCGTTGTCTGTAAATCTGTAAACGCCGTTACCACTTTAATAGTGTCATCAGAGTGCAATAACATACTGATGATCGTACTAATCAAATGTTATCCTTACAACTCGTACGTAAAAATGTTCGATGTAATTGTAGCACAGACAATTCGCTAATTCCCCGTTGTAGCGGCCTTTGTTTATGTTCGCGTATGGCCCTTGCCATCAGATGCCTCGAATATAACCAACTTTTTTTTATGTCGGTTAAAAATTCTGCGACCCTAAACAATTTTCAAACATCCCGTGAACAAAGCCACAGAATCCGCTGTGCCAATTAAATTAAGTTGGAGGAAGGATAATTCCGTTTTGAGTTATTATTCCGTTTATTACTGTATGGAGCTATATTTAGCTTCGGCTCCTACGGAAGTAGTAACATACATTTTATCCCTTAAAAAATAACAACAAAAAAGTAATTCATTCGCTCCCCTTACTTTGAAACACAAGGGATACAGTAAACTAAGTACTGTAAGAGCCCTCATTAAGTATACAGGGGATGCGTCGGTTTTATTTAAAGAGGGCTATTTATAGTCCGGCCACATTGTCACCTACGCGTCTTGCAGGGAAGTCGAATATATTAAACGTTTTAAAGAAGGATCAGGTCTAAGGTTATACGTTCTCTTACACTTAATTAAATTACTTCTGTTTAGTGTCCCTACTAAAATTTAAGAAACAGTTCAGAGTTAATATAACAATAAATAACACTAACATTAAATTGGTAAAAAAATGGTTGCCGAGACAAAGGTTCCTTTACTTAATTAACCATATACATTTCATACGTACGCTATATTACCAATCACCTGCCTATTAAAACTAACACCTATGACATTTTCGTTTAATGTGTGTATTTTGCAAATAGTTCAATTATCTGTGAACCACCTACATATGTGGAACGTGTAACTATGCCTGAAAGTGTGTGGTGGTAGATAATCATATTTTAAAGTTGAATAGCGGTTGAACGAATAATTTATTTTATTATTTTCGATTAGAGGAAACTTGTTGTTTTTTTTTACACACTTTATATTCCTGATCATTTGTATTTATCAAACTTCAAAGGAGCATTTGGGTGTTTAATTTTAATCCAATTTACTATGTTTTATCGCCTACAGCTCGAAGACCTGTAGACGCCTGTAGTTGTGAATTTCTCCAAGCAGATTAAAAATTTTGACTTAGGAATTTCATATCTACAAAATGTAAAGGCATTATTAATTGATTATAAACGTAAAAAACATGTAATGTCCAAAACAACCATAGAGGCATTGTGGGGAAGCGAGCACGATCAATACCACAAACTAAGTTAATTTGTGATATTAATCGAAGAGGTTTTACCCAGGATTAGGTCTGCATACATTTTAAATGCCGTTGAAATTCTCATAGAACAGTGAACATAACCAATCCGATTTACAAATAATACTCCCAAGACTTCCCTGTGTTTCCGCGACAGTATGCTGAGCGTGTCTTTGTATTTGAATGTCATAACACATAAGAGGTTCACGAGTGCATCTTGATAGCGTTGTGTATTTTTCTCATTATTTAGTTAGTGTTACTATACTGTTAACTTTATGCGCAGGTTATACGAGTATTTCACTAATTTATAAGTGTCATGGCGCATGTGAAACGTCAGCATTAGGAAATATTTTTTTTCTTAATAGTAAGTAATTAAAAAATCAGTGGCATCCCTTGTATATCTGAATTTACACTACCTATGCATGTGGCGACTCTGTCCGACATAAAGGCTTAACATGAGGTTCTACTTCCACGTTCGCAACTTCTTTCGATTGACTATTTTAGTGTTTACTTCTTTGTTCACAAACCATAACATATGGTTCCCAAATCTTTCATTTTAGTTAAAAATTATATAGTCCTAAACCGATTAAGTTAAACAATGTTGTTTTCCTCAATACAAATATTTTATTACACGTGGCTAAATATTCATAAGCACGCGGTAGATTTCCCAACTTACGAATTGCGCCATAAAATGGTTATTAGGCTCATGTAATAAGGATTCTTATAGCGTAGCAATGTATTTGATTAACTTATTATGGCCCAGTGATTCATCCGTCCTTCCCCACTTTAGGCTGAATCACGCTACTTTTTATTTATTTATTCTCTGCCATGCTCTAAAGCTGCGTTCATAGTTGTCATGTTTGCTAGACGTAATTGTGTTTTCTACATCAATTTGTAATGCACTATTAAAATCGTTCCAGTTTTAATATTATTTGCGATAAATAATAAATAACTATACGGATCCCTCGTTATGTTGCCATTATTTCAAAAGGCTGATAGGGCACGTTAATGTCGAGTTTCTCAATCATTGTTTAGCTATGCGGTGATAGAGGTTTAAACTTCAGTCTCAGTCCAGTAATATGATGCGCCATGCACGTCTGTTTTGTAGATTATGGACGTATAAAAAAATAATTTCTCGATCGATCGACAATCGATTTCGGTAGACACAATTTTTTGGCATATTTTAATTTAGCCCGTTATTTCTAGCTCTATGACTGATTCCTTGACTATCGGGTTGGGTGATGCAATCGATATTACTAACCTTTCTTCACGATTATAAATGTACTGTTTGTTGGTTACTTACCACAAGCAGTTTTGTATGTTGGGTTTTTGATACTGAAAAAGGCAGATATGACTTTTATCTTGTTTATTCTCATCTCGTTGTGAGGAATCCAAGATGTTCAATCAAAGAAAAAGAAGGCCGCCTTGAAAGAGAGGAATCCACGAAGTTTGGCCGCCTTGAAAGAGCTCTTGTCCCAGTTTTGTATCCCATGTCAAATCACTAAAAACCTGCACCATCTAGATTTCCAACTTATAAATATAATAAAAAAACAAAATCGACTGGTCCTAAGAACAAAGTTGTATCTGTTTTTACATTTTTTTTTAAAAAAAAAACAGTTACTTAACTTTTGAATGCATTTTGAGTTCACTTATTTTTAAAGGGTCATCGTTCTAAAGTTTCTAGTAAGTTTTGAGTTTGAAAAGTGAAATGATAACGACGTTATTCTTAGTATCCGACGATGTAAAGCAACAACACAATGTGGTAGAGAGGGTTCGTATCATGAACATGCTCCCCCAGCGCCTGCCCTTGCGTTCCTCGCGAGGCGTTGCCCAGCGCACGTGGTATCGAGATTAATCACCGCGGCTGTGTACCGCACAGGCGCGCCTATTGTGCGCATTACACAGCTTATGGTTGTGTTTACATTGTTTGTTTTGTGATGAATATTTGTTACTTCTCTTAAGAGTGCCATAAAGTGAGTTTTAAATATACATACTCCAATGTTATTATTATTATTGCCCACAACATGTTTGTATATAATTACTTAGTTTATTGTTTAGTTGTTACCAGCTGTGCCCTGCGGTTTTGGCCGCATATAATTTAAAAGAAATTCCTGATTATTAATTATTATCATTAGATAATAATCATCTTTGAAGTTGTTCATACAAACTTTCATCCCATATTTATCGCCGTTGGGTGTTCTGTAGGGACATTTTATCTATGCATCGTTAATGGACTTCAACTGAACTTAGTGTTGACACTATAAGATGCAGATATACCAATCTGCATTTAGCTGTTATTTATTGAATTCAAATAATTATCATTTTCTATTCATTCAAATAATATCTACAATTTCAGTTCTATGGGAAATCGATTAATGTCTATTTATATACTCCTCGTTGAAGTTTGTCATCTGTAGCGTCTTCAATTAAAAAAAGTGCATGGCATTTGAAGTTTAATGTAACGGAACGTGCTATGAATCTGCAGGTATCTATAGATCTTCTGTCCCAATTACACCCGAGCTTCAGTCGCCACTTTATTTACGAGCCAATCCGTCACACTGCCACCTATAAATCATAAACGAACCGTTATTTATGCATAAGGTTCGCTGCCATACGCAGAGTCGAGTCGGGCCTTGCGTTGTCATTTTTTCATTGAACAATAAAGCTGATGACCCGATGAAACTTTTACGCCGAGATCTCTAAATTTTTTACATTTTGTGAATCAGAATTGCTTGCAATCGTAGTAAAATCTAGTTCCGCTGGTGCAGAGCTGGACGAAGCTTAATGAAGCCAATAAAGCTATCTGTTAAAAGGATTAAGCGAGCCGATGTTCGATAAGAGTGCCGAATCGAAATGCCGTGCTCGATATAGAAAAATAATTCTGTACAAATTAATTATCAGCTAGAGACTCATGACAGAAATTTTCCACATATACGTAAAAGCGACTTCATGTATTTTCATAATATTTCCCATACAGTTAGCTCATCTCATGTATACATACTTGTAGAGCGAAGAAGTAACCTTTGAGATAATTTACCCTTACTGTTGCCCATAATGTCCTTAAACAGCGTACCGTCCATGTGAAAGAATTTGCGGGCTGAATTCTAGTATGAATGTGTTCTACTAATTCG
>DWPM01000032.1:0-11942 GCA_018251615.1 Spioniades abbreviata
TGACTTTAGTAAAAGTTTTGACCGAAGACTAATGTTATTTTGTGCAATTTTGCTGTGACTAATTTTATGATGTAACTAAAACTCAGTGCTGAAATCTTTAGGTATAAATTTTCAATTATGTTCTTCTCAATTACAATTTATATGAATCATGACGTTGGGATCGATACTCAGCAAGGCAGGAATGGAAATCACGAATTAAAATGAGCCTATCCCGATGTGTGAGTTGGTCTTCTTATTTTCTTACGTGTTATGACAGCTACAAGACGAGTAATCTAACTATAAGAAATGTAAAGATTTTTTCCTGTTATTTATACATCAAACTGCAAAGTTTGTCTTCACTCATTATATAATACTGCACTATCGACTGCTAATTAATTAATATCAACATGTACCAATATTGAGTCATAAACAATCTGAATTCGACGAAAAGGATATGAAAACCTGTCGTAACGGTCCTGTTTAGTCTGTGGCAGAAGGTTAGGCCCGCTTTGTATTCACACGACATTGACTTACGAAACTTGACTCTGCGTCACGTGTAGACTCTCTAAATCGGCGGTTTAAGTAACAGGCGGAGACAGGAGCGGTGATGAAAATTGTAGTGTGATACATACATACATCACTGGTTACGAAAAAATTATTGCTGTTTAACTCGTTTAAAATTGTCATTTAAATAATATACAAACAACCAATATTCAAACTGTCACTGTCAGTAACTTAGCGCAGATACCGTATTTTAAGCTAATATAGGAAATAGCCTTATGTTGTGTGTTTTTTTTTCACATATTTCACATGTAAAGTCCAATCATCAAACTACTAATCAGACAAAATGAGACAATATTCACGGTAATTTACGTTTGTTAGAAAAAAATACAGTAAATTTCATATAAACATATACATAATTTTGGATAGCAAGGCTCATAAAAAACAATCCGTATTGATAGTCAAAGACAAGTTTACGCCAGTAGTCGAATGATTGTTATCAGACGTTCGTATCTACCGACTTCTCAGCGGATTTCGTAATACGTTATTATGTTCACACTTTCTCGACCGCGAGTTATAAAATTTGCTCGGTTTTATATAGCTTTCGCTTGCGTAATCTCGCGAACGCTGCGAGTTGTTTTTTTTTTATTTGGATCCAATTAACTGTGTTTGTTGCGGAGAGGACTAAAACACTTTTAACGATTGACTAACGAATATTGACAGATTTAGTCAACAAATCTTTAAAAATATTTTTTATTTTAAATTACAGATAAAGTCATCTATTCACTATAAATACTTGAACACGTTAATTTATAACGACATTTTCCTTTTTAACGACTTATTTAAGCAACCATCTAAGCGTAAGGCATTTACAACAAAAAAAATTGAATTCCCACAATATTTTATATAAATTAGTGTACTTTTCAAAGCTAATATGATCTCCCCAAAATTATTTAAAACACAGGAAACAGAACGATGTAGAAAAAACAACCGATTCGCCGGATATGGAAGAGACCGATTATCATCTATTTTTCGTATCACGCGTCTTTTACAGTATTATTACGCCGCATTGTGTTAACGGTCGAATGGACGTGGTACAATTACCACTTTCACTTAAATTTCTCTCAAATGTCGCTGGTCGAGATGTTTGTACTAAGGTCTTTGGCCAGCGAACGGTCATTTTCTAATAACTCAAGTACATCTATACCTACTACCGGCCTCGGTCGAAGGGTTTACTTTCATTCTCCACGACCGATTCCGTGAACCTTTTACAAGCGATAGGCCCTCAGTAGTACTGAACCATATAGTCACTTACCAACGCGTGTGAATATCGTCCATTCCTAGTATCAGTAGACATAATCCATAACCATAAACATGCTAGTGAAGTGAAGTGAAGGAGTCTGTCCTTCTGTCACATGGCTTTGTGATCGTCATGAACGGCTGTCACGTTTGCTATTTCACTCAAATATGTTTCTAATCGTTAAGAAAATTGATAGTTTATTGTTTACATCGTAAACATTAGGGATGCATGCTCGAATTTGAGTCACTGAGAATCTGAGATTCAAGCTTCTAGACAATGTAGGTATATGGTACACTGCTCAGCATTAAAATATGTATAGTGTAAATAAATAATGTTACCAGGTATCTAAAAGGTAATTGAAAATATGCCATAAAATGTTATGTAACTATAAAACGAAACAGTAAAAGTAAAACAATTTCAATAATTTCACAGCTAAAGTTAGTGAATGTCTCCATTAAAGTGGAATCTTAAATTGAAATAAATTGAACTCAATCTAGATTCTGTTTCCGGTCTGATTTTGTTTTCTTCTTGCGTCGGACAAAACGACTCTATGAAACTTTTTATTTGTGAGATAAATTAGATACATATTAGTACGAACGCTTTAAGAATTATAGCTATAAATAATATAGCTAAGAATTATATTTAAGCATTTATATAACAGACTGTTTAAAAAAGAGGATTCTTATCAAGCCACTTAACGATCATCGTAATAATTTCTGGCTATGTTATGAATAAAATTCGATATTTCTTGCAAATTATCATCCAACACAGAACCGGATAATAGCAATAAAAATACTGACGACACAAAACGTGACATGGACAATAGAACAAAATTCAACGGAGAGACAGTTAAGGCATCTAACACATTGTGATTAACACTCAATAACAATTTTACAACAGGTGATCTTATCGAACTAATCGGCTCATTCCCACACGACAACTACGATTACCAAACAAACACGAATCAGTATGAAGACCCAATTATCATCTACACGGACGCTAGCCGCCCGAAACCACACTACAACCGCCCAAAACCGGATACAAGCCGGCCCGAGCTGGACACACCCGGGCAGAACCGGCCGAAACCGGACTGGAGCATACAAGACTTCCAAAACCACTATTTTCACGTGAAACCGTCCTATCACGAGAGTACCACAGCACCTACACAAGACGATCCGTACGCCGACCATTATGGAGTACACAAACCTGAAGGTGTTGATGATTATGTACCAGTTCACACGAACATTCATAAGCCACAGAGACCTAGTTTCCCTGGTGAGGATTTATAAAAGATTGAAGAGTAGTTCGGTTTTCTTTGTTTTCATTTTGATGATGAAGCTCGAGCATATTGTTAATTAAATTATGAGCAATAGTTTACCTCTACATAAGAGTTTAATATCGCACGCTTAATAGAACGAGGACCTATCTTCCTTTCTTAGACACATACAAATAGGCCTATGTTCCACTAAGCCCATGATATGCTTACAGTTAAATACCATTTGTTGTCACTGCAAATATAATCAACTCTTAATATGATAAAATTAACATTCGTTTAATAATTGTGTAACTAGAATATTGTACTTTCTTCTGATTTATCGTCATTCGTAATTTGTTTCTTGCTCATGAACTTCATTGTCAAAGACCTTCTATCTCTTTCTCGCTTAAATAATTCAGCACCGCGTTTTCATAATCATCATGCACCTTTTTGTTTTGTACAGCACGAGCCTTATACGTTTTACTTTTCTCATGATTTTCATCGAAATTATTATTATTACAATCAAAATTAAATTGGCTGTATGCAATTGGTTACAGTGATTTAAATAAACTTTGATTAAACTTTGTATCCTCAGTTATATATCAAATTTCACTCTTAATTTATTTATTTCCTTAACAACACAAATCCATCTTGAGAAAAAATAAAGAATATTATTTCATAAGGTTTTTTTTTATTTCATAAATGGTACTCTTTGAAACTGTTATGCTTTACATTAGCTAAGCAAAAATCGAGTTTTGTACATTGATTACTGAGGGTACAATTTGTAAGTTTACCAAATTTTTAAGTCGTGAGAAAGAGTAAACTCATGGCATTTAACCATTTCACTGTCCCATAAAGTAGACACAATAGTGAAACAATAGCTATGATTCACATGTGACTCACGGGACAGGGAAGTTGTTAATATATGTTGTATTAACTCTTGTTGCTACTATTAAAGCCTGGTTTGGAAATTTCTAATACAATTTTACTTCTGCTGGTTTAGAAATTTCTACCACAATGTTACTTGTGTTTTTTATAGTTTTTTCGTAACTGTAAAAATAGTACTTATTTGGTCGCTTATGATTTTAGCATGTTAATGTTGTTTATTAGATTGTAATTTAAAACATTCTTTCAAAATCACGATACACATATTATGAAAATCTTAATTACACATCACATAGGAACAAAGACAAGTTCATTGATAACTTTACGGTTTTCATGGAATCTATGTATTTTTGTATTATTTCTTTCACAAACATCACAACACAATACACTATTCTACTCTACTTTTTATTATTTACTACTTATATATCTGAAATCTATTTCATTGTCGATACTGTCATCGATATTTTTGAAACGATTATCATCATTATAACGTATCATCATCGTTGTAACTTTTCAGGCTGTGGCGAACACTATACCCGCTCAAACCGCATCGTCGGAGGCCACTCCACTGGCTTCGGGTCCCATCCTTGGCAGGCTGCGCTCATTAAGTCGGGCTTTCTGAGCAAAAAGCTCGCGTGCGGTGGCGCCCTTATCTCCGATCGATGGGTCATTACGGCCGCTCACTGTGTTGCAACGTCAGTATATTTTCGTCTTAACGTATAATTTAATTGAGCTCAGTAAATGCATTTCTCTTTTTTAAGTACCTAACCTAGCAAAGAGGCGGACGGGCCACCTGATGGTAAGCGGTCACCGTCGCCCAGAGGAGTCGCCAATGCTTTGTCGGTTTGTAAAGAGAGCTCTTTTAGCATCTTTTTTAGCGCCTTTTTTAGCGCTTTATCGCTTAAAATATCGCGATGCAATAAACCTTGGTCACATTTTTTACCAACACCTTCGTACATTCGCGGTTCATGTCTGGTCTTCGGTCTAGTTAGCTCTTTAAGTATCCATTCAATTCATCTCATTGAAGGTTACTTCAATAAGTGCCAATTATGTAATTTTTGTTGAAGACAACATTGTTGTTTAATTATTATTAATGTTTTCAACATCTTGGTATAACGTCTAATCTCTATCGTGATCTGAAGCCGGTAAGATCTTGATAACAATTTATTTGAACATTTGGTTTACAATAATAGTTGAGTTTGATAAATGTTATAATCTAATCAACGTCAACATTATAGGTGTTTAGTAATATCCTGTAGCCTAGTAGATAGTGAGCCTGTCTGCAAAGCGCGTTCTGAGTTCGATTCCCAGCTCGATTCGGTGCTGACATTTACGTGGCAAACATACTCGTACGTTTGTTCTCAGGTCGTGGGTGTTTGTCAAGTGTGTTATGATTTCTAAAGCTAAAAGGATAGTATTTAACTGTACCTCATTTTATTCCTTTCAACTAATTCCAACTAATTTTGCCTTTATATACAATACAATACAATACAATATTCTTTATTGAACAAAATTAAAAAAAAGAAAACATTACAATTAGATTACAAATATTTTATGCAATAGGCGGCCTTATCGCTTGAGTAGCGATCTCTTCCAGGCTACCTTTATACATTGAGAGATAGAAATAAAGGAAGAAGAAAGACAGGTAGGATGTGCAGAGAAGTAAGAAAGATACAACACAGAGGAGACAATAAAATTCAAAATAAAAACAATAACAAAAACATATTATGGACAGCAAAGAGTGAAGGTAAAGATATATTTTACCCATTACATTACAGGCACACATATACATACAATGTAGTATTTTCGCGTTTAAAGATTAGCTTGTACGTCGCCGTCGGTAAAGCTTCTGGGAAGTGATTAAATAGAACTTGAACTAACCGTAACAGGGATGATGATACCATAATCAATTAATTTAAAAACTGAATTCCCTTTAGATATTCCGACCAGTAATGACTGGAAAAATTGATAGTTTTTCCAATATTTCAATAAATGATTTATGTTTAGTATGAAATTAATAATAATTCAGTAAATTAACTAGCAATCATGATGACGTCATAGCTTAGGTTTTTCATATAAAATTAATGTAGATTTTAACATTAGATCTATTAAAAGTATCTCAATTGACTTGACAGACGTCATCCTTGTACAGTTTTTGTTCTATATAAGTAACATTACTCTATAACTAGTGGACAATAAAACATTATAGGATTTGGTGTAATCTTATAAGCAAATGTGTAAATTAAAAATAACAACTTAAAAACATGTTTTCTACAAAAGTTTATTTGAACTATATCTTCGGAATTTCATCACTAAGGGCACACCTATTTGCAAGCGACTGAAGGGGCAGCTCAAAGAAAGATTTCAATATGCCAACGCGCATATTCAGATCTTCACTGAAAGCAAAATTGTCCTTTAATAAAACTTATCCCGATGGTCAGTGCTTACGGTGATTTGTAGGTAAGCATATTTCATTGCAGTATGAAGTATTCTTCATACTAGGAAATACTTGTACCGAAACGATTATTTGCCATGGTGGTAAGTGTCCGATGGCCATCATTGAAAATGAAATGTTGGTTCTCTTGAAATTTAAAGTAGCACAAGGACTTGATCGACTGTTAAACTAGGTATCCTGTGAATTAGATTGGATTTTTATGATACCTATATTTCTATTGTATTTTACTGGTACAAGTAGATTTAATATGTGTACGAACATAAGAGTAGAAATTTTCTGAATGATATTAATTACCTCTGATTATAATATGTTTTACGTCTTAACAATAGAATTATTAATTATTTAGATACCTTATTAATAGCTCTATCTTCATTTTTAT
Organism: Spioniades abbreviata; assembly: GCA_018251615.1. Taxonomy (NCBI): domain Eukaryota; kingdom Metazoa; phylum Arthropoda; class Insecta; order Lepidoptera; family Hesperiidae; genus Spioniades; species Spioniades abbreviata. Next base: position 6,755 of record DWPM01000032.1, read on the forward strand.
TTATTCTATGCTTGCATTTCATATCGCCACTTTTATGGTTGATTGCATAATAAATTTAAAAAAATGCATTTTTTCCACCAAACTTATTATGACTAGTTATTATCTTAAAGTGTAGATTTTTATAATACTTGTGAGTAGGCGATAAATATCTGTCTTCTCCAGTTGAGATTTTTTTTTCCACATTACCTGGGTAATGTAATGTAATGGGTAGGTAATGGTAAACCCTTTCAGGCCTGGGCCTGAAAGGGTTTACTAAAGCCGAGGGCTAAATACATTAGAAGATGTGTATAAATTTTGATGTTCGTCAAGTGTATTAATGTACCTTATGATGGAAGTAAAATAATTTGAATTCGAATTTGAATTCTACGACTCATTCAACATTGTGGTGATCTCACAAGCGTATTTGTTCAAACATATGAAACTTTCGTATCATCCCATAAATCCCTATCTATATAATCTTTGTATTGACATTGTTCAAGTTGAACACTATCTTTATCATATCGGACGAGTTTATTGTAATAAGTAGCAAGAAAACCTATAGAAGGCTGCACTTCAGTTTCTTGAGTCAGTATAAGTGAACCACTACTAACATAGTGACAATGTCGTTCTTTGGAAAAGTGTTTAAATATCAGAGCTCTGAAAATCTTGATGAGTTCATGAACTCCCTTGGTAAATATTTCATTATTTATATGAATGACATTTCTTATAAGTACCGATTCTTTGAATTCTTTTAACTTGTCAAAATCACGTCAACTCCTGAACGACCATATAAGAGTCGCATATAGAAACTATAACGCGATTTTTTTATTTAACCCAAATAAACAGAACAAAGAAACGGAAACAATAATATAGGAACCATTGAATCGAATGTAATTTCTCACTAAATTAAATAAAACTTTTTTGTAAATAATCTGCGAAAAACATTGAACAATGATACATGCTTTTCGAAAGTACAAGCAAACAGCATCACTCGACCCGCAAAAACCAACACGTGTTTCGCTCCAGGACAGAGCACCGTGAGGGCTCTGTCGGCTCGACAACGTCTAATTTTAATAAATATTTTTTCTAGGTTTGCCAGCTGATCAGGCCGCTTTGTTCATGAACTTCAAACCTGATCAGAAGATCGAGATGAACGGTGATACTTACGTTTACACCTTTGATACCCCAAAAGGAGATAAGGCAGTGCCTTTCACATCTGGTGTGCAGTTTGAAGACGAAATGCGTGATAAGACGGTAAGGCGTTTAAAGATTACTGAAAATGACACTTACGTAGTCTTAATAAGGCCTTGGCCACAATCAAAACGTAGCATATACCGTTTAGCAGATGAAATACTATGCAGTTTATGTGATAGCAAAAATTAGACTTCTGTAATCGACTAGGATTTTCTTTGAATTGTCATCTCAAATAATTAAAGAGCATATTTTCTTACTTGAGTAAGGCTACTATAATAACAGAAAGATCTCGTAGCGCATTAAAACTCGATCAGTTAGTGTAAACTTAAATCGAAATTGAGCATATTCTTCACATAGAAACTGTAGTATAGTCGTGTAATGAGTTACTTTTTTGAAACATTCCTTTACACTATATAAAAAGTTACAATTTGTTCTGCTTTATAGCAGAAATGTTAGTGCTGCTTGTGTTTCGGTTTGAAGAATGTAGTTAGGCTTTTTTGAGGCATCTGAACTTTTTATTTTCAGGTCAAGAACATATTTACCGTCGATGGAAACAAAGTTATACATGTATTAGAATTCGAGAGCGGTTTTTCTATCACCGCCAAGAAAGAGTTCTCTGCAATGAAATTGGTTGAGGTAATCTGTTCTAATATTATTAAGCTGAAGAGTTTGTTTGTCCGGTTGAACAAACTGAGCCCAGGAAGGATTGGTTAGAATTGAAAAAATATTTTTTTGTGTTGGATAGCCCATTTATTGACGAGTGCTATTTAATATTACGCTGTCACTAAAAGAACCAAAACATCATTGAAAAATGTTGCAAAAACGCAAAAACTATTCCATTTTAATAATTATAAATATTCGGTGCATCCGCTGTGAAAACGCTAAATATATTGAAATAGGTTTTTGTTCAAATTGACGCAGCTGAAACGGTGGGGCACAGTTACTTTTAAAAATCATAACGAAATTGGCGATTCCATAGCCAAAGACAAAGATTGAGCGTCGAAGAACTTAAAAACTGTTTTTATATTAACGAAGTAGCAAACAAGGGGACGTGACGTCAAATGTTCACTGCAGCCCATAAAAGCTTTATATAACTCAAATAGAACCAAAACACTATCCTAAGTTATACACAATGGCGTTGCAACTCCTGAAGATGACGGTCGCATGTGTGTTACTGTACGGCAACCACAACACTACAACCGAGAGAAGAATAGTAGCTTATAATGGCGGTGGCACTGCCCCGCCTAAACTAATATGTTATAACCATCGTATATAATATTATGCATTTATCGACATAATTATACCTCATTTGCAGTGTTTAAGCATGACATTTTAAAAGGTTGATTATCATGATTAAATTGTATCTATCACGTGTTGTAACATGTGTTCTCAAAAACATATTTATTGCAAAAGCGTTATATTTTTCAGCAAAAAAGATAATTTTCCTCCTCATACATATTACACAAACATAAATCAATGCTTTTTGTGTTTATTGTCTTATGTAATGTAATCATGTATTATTTTATATAAGCCTAACGATTACCGATTTTAAGGATAAAACCTAATGTCTGAAGGTATGGTCTTACAGTCGACCATGAAGGACGATGAGGAGTTGAGGCAGATTGAGGCAGACAAAATGCATATCGCAACATACGTACGCAAACAGATAAAAGATAAACGCATACAATTTAATAGTCCCGAGAAAATTAAATACTTACCTAAATAATTGTATTCAATAACATTTATACTACTATTAATGCTTTAGATAATTATTTGGTACAAGTAACTCGGCAACTTTGTGTTTGAATGTGGACGCATTGTATTTACGTGCAAACTCCAATAAGTACTATTTGCGGTTGGATGTTACAGTAAAACCACTTTTATGGTTCTTAAAATGATAACTTAATCGCAACATAAATACTTTTTAATGGCTATCGTTCTAATTTTTTTATAATCTTCGATACTTCTGAAATGCCTAACAGTTTAAAGAGATAAAGAAATATAGGTCGATATTAACATCATTAACCCAATAGTGATTTAACCTACCTCTCTCCGGTATCAAAGGGTATAAAGGCCAGCTTGGTGGTACGAGTATCACAAATTGCAAATTGGTGGAATTTTCACGCATTACAAATATTTGGATTACTGGACATTTAAAAGTCCTTTACTAACCCAACTGTTTTCGTTCACCATTAAATAACCAAATAATATCTCCGACGCTCGTAAGTTTGACTAATCAGAGGTGCATGCTAGATTTTTACTCATATTCACCAGAGTTGTACGTCGAGATTCTTAACGGTTAGACTAACAATGCTATTCTAATGAACGTATAATTAAATTAATATAATAAAATAAATAAGAAACGCCACACACTCATTAGGTTTTCCTTGTTGAAACATTTATATATCACTTATAAATGAATGTCTGCCCCTTGCTTTACAGTTAGGGTCACTACCAACTATAGCCCAGTTGGACCGTGACGGCAGACTTTTTACAATTAGTATCGATGCCTTTATATGTATATTATTAAGTGCATATCACGTAGCAATTAAATGATTAAACGTACATCAACATTGTTGTATGAGCCAAATAAATCCCAACACACACATTCTCCTTATCAAGTCATGTGATTACAATCTACTTACTAATTATTTTTGTTATACCGATAAATCAATTATCGTCAAGGATTTCTGTAAGGTTATACATTTGCATACATACACTTAGTTCTTTAGATTTTCCTTTCATTTTTTGGAGAACAATAATGATTTAATTTTCTTCTTTTTCAGGTACTGACAAGTAACAAATCGGATGAAAAGGCTACCATAACCTATTCTGCTTAACTTTAATATACATACTTATCTTGAACAATTGGCAGTATCTTTTATTTTTTACTAAGGCGGCACCGCCGTCAAACTTATTTCTGCATTTGTTTAAAAAGTCCGGTAAACACATTTTCCTTAGCCCTCAAAAGTTTCAACGCCAAAAGAGGGGGATGTGTGTAACTTTGCCAATTTCATTCGAAGGGTAAAGACGCTCAAAGAAAAATAAGGAGTATGTTACAATTAACCTATGTAAATTAAAGCAAATACACTAGTCATTTCCCGAAACAATATAATTTAAAACCAAAAATTTATTTAGTTATTTCATTAGGAACACTAACAAACGTTTACTTAATTATTGTAGACAAGGCATATTTTTCAATGCAATTCAGATTTATTTATAAGTGCCATTACAAAAAATAGACATCATACAAATCAATAAAAATCAATGAATTAAAAAAAACCATTCGTGTAGCAATAGCGGCTCTTGAGACAATTATAACAACACAACCGTAATAGGGATGATACCATGAACAATTCATTTAAAAACTGAATTCCCTTTAGATACTCCGACCAGTAACGACTGGAAAAATTGATTGTTTTTTCCTATATTTCAATAAATGATTTATATTTCGTATGTAATTAATAATAATTCAGTAAATTAACTAGCAGTCATGATGACGTCATAGTTTAGGTTTTTCATATAAAATAATGTAGATTTTGCATTTTAACATTAGATCTATTAAAAGTATCTCAATTGACTTGATAGTCGTCATCCTTGTTGTACAGTTTTTGTTCCATAGATGTAACATTACTCTATAATTAGTGGACAATAAAACATTATAGGATTTGGTGTAATCTTATAAACAAATGGGTAAATTAAAAATAACAGCTTAAAAACATGTTTTCTACAAAAGTTTATTTGTTACTTTTTAAAATAAATATGAAAATTCAGTAGGATTAAACAGCCGTGTAATATCTCTTCGCGCTGCCGCTCCAAGAGCTGGTGCTGAGGGTCTGAAAAATAGACAAATACATTTGAACAAATATATTTAGAAAAGAGAGAAAAAAAACGTTGCGATAAATTTAAATTTGATGTGAATATCGTATAAATTACATTAACAAAAATAAATGTAATTGGGACAGCTAACAAAAAGGTAACGATACTGAGCCCTTGTTATGGAGACGAGGTAACT
>DWPM01000033.1:0-11839 GCA_018251615.1 Spioniades abbreviata
CCTGTACGAGCTAGTCAGGACGTAATGCAGTGGAGCGAGAAGCGGTGGGGGAACGCATTAATCTGACATTTTAATTTGTTGCAGCCTGGGTTAACGAAATTTGATCCCTTTTAATGCTTCCAAGACATAGGCGTGCCTATTCAACTCTCGCATCTAATCGCAACTGTAGATGCTTCATTAAGTTACTGGTGAAAACAGCTGCAAAGAAACTTGGCATCCTGAATAAAGTGGTACTTCACGTCTGAGCAACTGCTTACTTTACACCAGGCGCAGGTACGCATTTATAGGATGGATCTGTCAAGTATCAGTTGGATTCATTGGGCTATGTCGAAGAGTGTATCTTACGAAGGCTAAACAGTATAGGCTCGAACATCGCCGCTCGTCTATCCGTTTTCTACTGGATACATTTTGGAGAGTATGAGCAAAATCTCCACAGTCTAATCGTGTGGATTATCATCATCGGACAAACAGATGTACCGCCTGACCTGATGGTAGACATCAATCTGAAGCGCATGAAGCGATTTGGTAAGTCGTTTCTTCTGGTGACCGTCAAAGTGCAATTGTCTGCCCCTGCTTGTTTTTCCTGGTACGTACAATTTGGAATTATTAATACAAGAGTGAATAGGAATTATTTCAACAGCTGTGCGTGTGTCCTAGGCCGTATCTTTCTTTGGAGTGAAATCGCAGTCAAACGCTTAACTATAGTTAATAAAAAAAGAAAGAAAAGGATTGTATACATTTATAAAATCCTGTTAGGTCTTGGTTGATAAAATCCCGAGATGAAGTAAAGATATAAAAACACTTCCTGAAATATACAACTAACTTTTGAAATACTCCTAATTTTGATTATGGCATTCATTGGTTGTAATTATTTAATTCTTTATCATGATCATCATTCAAAAAGTATAACAGCATGACATCTGACACAGCCATCAATAAAAATTGCGTAAAGATTAGAATAATAACTTAGTATTTAAGTGAGAATCATAATCAAGGAAAGAAAAGTATTTTGCATTTTTTGTTTTAATTAATAAGTATGGCGTTTTACCAACTTTAAGTCTTAATTATAATATAGTACAGGATAGGAGCAATCCTACGTACATAAAATGATGCCCTGATTGCTGGGAGGGCGAAGAGGTCTGGTTTATGAATGATATCTGCTTTAAGTCGTCGCTGTTTAGAAGTGTTGATGAACATTTATTTTGTTTTCTTGGAAAGTTTGTTTAAGAATGAGAACAAGATTTAAGCATAAAAATATAATTTGAAAATATTATTGAATAGCATAAAATATTTTTATTCATCTGTTAAGTATTTGTTTATGTGTGTGTGAGTGTGCGCTGCGCCGCACGCGCATCTGTTCTATTAAAGTTAGTGTTCAACTGGCTACCGTGTTGTTCATTACTTTTCACCCTTCAATTTAACTATAGAACACGTGGCGACGAATCGGACTTTTCGCGTTTTATTATTAAGAAATATGTCGTTCAGTAGTGCTTTGGGTATTTTTACAACGTTTGATCATCTGTCTCAGGACTGGAATAGCTATAAATCGCGTTTAAATCAATGGTTCATAGCCAACGACATAGATGACAAGTTAAAGGTGAAACGGAGGGCGTTATTGCTAAGCGCTCTCAGTGAATCAACTTATAAGTTAGCCAGTGACCTGGCACTGCCGAAGAATTTAGAAGTTGTGGATTTCGATGATATAATTTCGCTTCTGGATAACCATTTCACGCCCAAGAGAGTCGGGTTTGCCGAGAAGTCCATTTTTTATTCTTCAACGCAGAGGCCAGGTGAAAGTCACACTCAATGGGGGGCTAGACTCAGAGGTCTAGCGGCGCACTGCGGGTTCAGGGATCTGGAGGAAGCCTTACTTGACAAGTTTATTATGGGCATGTTGCCTGGACCTGAGCGCGACAAATTATTTGCACAAGAGCAAAAGGAGCTCAACCTGACGAAGGCAGTGGACCTGGCTGAAAGCGTGCGATGTGCACGCTTAGCGGCGGCCGCCGCCCCGCCCGCCACTCCCGGGCAGCTGGCCGGCGTTGACCCGGTAGCCGCGAGCACGGACGGAGTATTTGCAATTTCAAAAAAAGATAAGTGCAGTGTTTGTGGGTTTTCGAACCATAAAGCAAATCGGTGCCGTTACAAAAATTATTTGTGTAAGCAGTGTAATCGTAAAGGTCATTTGCGTAAGATGTGTACGTATACGAATAGAGTGAATTTTGTTGAGGAAGGTTCGGTGAAGGGGGGCGATGATGGTAAGTTTAAACAACTTAATACTATTCGGTGCGTTAAAGGGAAGCCCATGACGGTACGCGTTTTTATTAATGGTATGTTGTTGGAGTTCCAAGTAGATAGTGGTTCGGCTGTCAGTGTAATTTCGTACGAGGTTTTTAAAAATCACTTTAGAAGTATACCATTGTCGGACACAAATAAAAAGTTACGTAGCTATACTGGAGAACTAATTGAAACGATCGGTTATGTTTCCCTGCCTGTGTCGTATAATAACAGTACGCACACATTAGTTTTGTTTGTGGTACGTAGCAGCGGCCCTTCATTGCTAGGCCGCGATTTTATTAGAGTTTTTAATTTGGAGTTGTCGCCGTCGGTAAATGTTATTCATATGACGGATAATTCGGGAGCCGTATTTATATCTGAGTTAATTTCCAAATTTCCAAAATTATTTTCTGGTAATCTAGGGACTTTTAATAAATATACAGTTGACTTACGTTTAAAACCAGACTCCAAACCGTTATTTTTTAAAAATAGACCCGTACCTTATTCTCTTAAAGACAGGATTGATAAAGAGTTAGATCGATTGGTCGGGTTAGGTATTTTACAGCCTATAGATCATTCTGACTATGCCTCACCAATAGTGCTTGCGTTAACCCTTTCCACCCGGGGTAGTGATTTTTGACGAATTTCCGCTTTTCAACTTTATTATCATAATAAGGTAGGTAAAAGGAAACGCTCAGATTATTTTAAGATTTTTATTGTACCTAGAAGTATTATTTCCAAGACCTAGACTTAAAAGTACCGTCAGGAACTTTGTGTTATTACAATGTTAGGAACTATGATAGAAACTACAAAAATAATGAGATCCAATATTTACTTAGTTATAATTAAATAAATAGGTTTTTAATTACAAATTGACCTCGTGGTATTCAGCAAAACAATTTTTCTTTTCATTTACACACAAAAACACGTTGCAATGAGAACATTTACTATGAGGTTTCGACTGAATCTTTTTCAAACTACAAACCTCACACCTTCCCCTATTTTCTACGAAAGTAGGCCAATGGATGCCTCTATTACCCAAGCGAACGTCTTTTATAGTAGAGTACTCAGATTTGCGTCTTTTGGAAGGGCCAGCTTTCGCAGTATTATCAGTAGAAGTCTTTCTTTTCTGACTAACATCTTTCATTGTCATCAAGCCTTGAGTAACAGAGCGTCAAAAATCTTTTACAGTGGTTTGTTTCATTATGAGTCCATGAATGACATATGAATTGACAAATGCGATGTCCAGAAGACCCTAAAACAACCTGTGCCACCATTTCGGAGATTTGCGATCTATACAGTAAAGGGCTCTCAAACGATCAGCTGTATCTACGCCGCCCATATAGCTATTATAATCTTTGACAGCCACAGGACATGTAATGGCAGACTTGGATCCATTTTTTTCTTTACGTAACACAGTTGCCGATTCATTACCATGAAAATTTGATACTAAATGAACCACTTTGTTATCCTTCCATTTCCAATATCCAATTAAATTTGAAAATCGATGATCACTGTCGCCCCTTTTCATTTGAGAATCAGCGATCATATTTCCGGCTAGTCCTTTTCTATTACTTCGTATAGTTCCACAGGCGTAGGTGTTCTCAGTTTTCAGTTTCTCAAGCAAAGCAACAGACGAGAAAAAATTATCAAAGTAAACTATCTTCCCTTTACCCCAATCTTGTTCCGTCAGCTCCAAAACCACTTTCTCTCCCAAGCCATAGCCGGTAAATTTAGAGTTCAGTTCTTCGTCCTTTCCTTGGTAAATTTGAAACTTCTTTATATAGCCTCTCTGATCAGCTAGACACCACAACTTGTATCCCCTTTTTATGGGCTTCATAGGAAGATATTGTTTCAAGACAGACCTACCTTTAAATTTAATCATAGATTCATCTACACTCAGTTCGCGAGTACCATTATAAACCTCTTGAAATTTTTTATTGAGTGCATCAATCATCAATCTAATTTTATACAACTTATCTTTGCAGTCTCTAGGCTTTTGGGAGTTATCATTGCAATGCAGATGAGATAAAATAATAGCAAATCTGTCTCTGGGCATTGTTTTGCAGAGAAGTGCATTGTTGAGATCAGATGCCGAAGAGTAATGGTCTCTCCACGCCGGACGAGTATTGTAACCCATAAAAAAGTTCATACCTATAAATGTTAGAAGTTCCTCCTTTTTTAGGTTCAATACTTTGCCTCTCTGAGTAGCATAAAGGTTGCTTTGGTACACAATATTATCAATAATATCTTCAATCAATACTAAAAATATATCAGTCGGGGTGTTACAGTGAGCAAAGTAGTCTTTATTACTCCAGTATCTAAAACGTATTCCGTTAAAATTGTATCTAGGTCCTTCTTTTTCCATTTACGGTTTGGTTCAGGTAATCGCTGATTAGTTCTGTGTGAGGACGTATTTGCAGACGGTAGATCAGTCTGAACACTAGATCCAGGTATTGGTGATGGTGGTACCTGATTTACAGGGCACTCCAGTTCAACTTGTTTTGAAGGCGATGATGGCGGATCTTCGGCTAAAGTATTTTCTAGAGCTCTTTCAAAAATCTCATCGAAGCCTATTGGTGAGGGTAGTTGAATATTTTCCACTTCATCATCGGACACACCTGCATCAGACTCTTCGTTACAGTCCGGAATCTCTTCTAATAGCAGGGCTTCAATTAGAGCAGTATTCTTAGTAATATCCATCTCAATGGCTAAAACAATAAAAAAATAGCTCAGAAAAAATAATAAAAAGAAAAAACAATAATGTTTGATAAACCAAAATACCTACTTCATCGAGTATGTGTATTATCAAAGTTCATGATTTTTTAGACTAAAATCACCTGACGGTACTTTTAAGTCCTCATCAGTTTTTATCAAATATTCTTATAAAATAAAGTGATAATATGTTATACCAGCTTTTATAAATGTACTCCGTGATATAAACAACGTAATTAGTAAAAAAAATAGTACTTACCTATGATATTCTATTTATAAACATTTTACAATTACACCGCACAGTAAAGTGAAAAAATGTCCGACCAGTTGTAACTCGCTGTTCAAATTTCTCGACAATGTCGCGCGGTAATACAAATAACGCGCTGTGATTGGCTTACGGAAACGGTACTCTAAAGGAACGTCAGTTGTTGTTAACATAAAGTTATTTCGTACTTAAGTTATTAGACGAAAAATGTGGAGGTACTTCTAAGTACCGTAAGGAGGGAAAGGTAAAAAAAGACGGCGGTATACGTATTTGTGCGGATTTTTCGGTAACTATTAACAAGCAATTAATCATTGATAAATATCCCTTACCAACTGTAGAGGAACTTTTTTCGAGGTTATACGGGGGAGTTCATTTTAGTAAATTAGATTTGTCAATGGCATATAACCAGTTCTTATTAAGTGAATCGTCTCAGAACCTCACATGCATTAATACACACCGAGGGCTGTTCAAATATACTCGTTTAGTTTTCGGCCTTTCAAGCGCGCCAGCTATTTTTCAACGAGCGATGGAGTGCTTACTGGCGGGCTTGGAAGGTACTGTGTTTTTTCTGGACGACATATTAGTTACTGGAGAAAATCTCACCGTTCACAAGGAGAGATTAACAGCAGTTTTGCAGCGAAGACACAGGACTATCTCTTCACCTTAATAAGTGTGAATTTTTCAAAAATGAGGTATCGTATTTAGGTCATGTTATAGACAAGAACGGGGTACGAAAATCACCGGAGAAAGTTAAGGCCATTTTAGAAGCTAAGAGGCCACTTAACGTATTACAACTACAATCGTTTTTAGGATTAATTAATTATTACCGCAATTTTATACCGGACGCATCATCGATTTTAAGCCCTTTGTATGAGCTTTTACGTAAAAACACTAAGTGGGAGTGGTCTACTAGACACGAAAATGCATTTATTACAGTAAAAAATATTTTAATTTCAGATAAAATTTTAACACATTTCAATCCAGCGGCGACTTTAATTTTAACTGTAGATGCATCACCGACCGGTTTAGGCGCCGTTTTATCACAAATCGGTAACGATGGGTTAGAAAGGCCTATTTCTTTTGCGTCAAGGACGTTAACTACGGCTGAGAAACAATATGCACAGATTCAAAAGGAAGCGACGGCCATTATTTTTGGTGTCCGGCGTTTCCACCAGTATTTGTATGGCCGGTCCGTTCCTTTTGTGCTGCGGACGGACCATAAACCGTTATTAACTATTTTTGGTCCGCGTAAAGGTATACCCGAAGTGTCGGCAAATAGACTTCAACGCTACGCAATGTTTTTGTCTGCCTATAATTATACAATCGAGTATGTACGGAGTAGTGATAATAGTGCAGATTTTTTATCGCGGACGCCTCTTTCCGAGTCGGAGGGGGAGAGAGAGACGCGGGCGCTGTTTCCAGAGCCCGGCGAAGAGCGCGCCGTTTATGTCAACTTTGTTTTGGAAGGCGATTTTCCTATTACTGTGCTTGAGATTTGCCGCGAAACTGATCGTGATCCAATTTTAGTAAAAGTTAAAAACTTTGTACAAAACGGTTGGCCTAGGAAAATTAGTGATTTGCATTTAAAACCTTATTATAATTGTCGGTTACAATTATCCGTGGAGCGCGGCTGCCTGATGCGGGGTCACAAGGTAGTAGTGCCGGTAGCCTTACGTGACGCCGTTTGTAATGAGTTACATAGCTCACATTTTGGAATCGTAAAAATGAAGGCGGAGGCTCGGAAACACTTGTGGTTCCCCGGCATAGACGCGGCGCTGGAGCGGTTGGCGGCGGCGTGCGCGGTGTGCGCGTCGTTGCGGCCCGCGCCGCCTCACGCGCCCCTCGCGCCCTGGCCGCACCCCCCGCACGCATTTTATCGAATTCACGTCGATTTTTTGGGTCCGTTCCATGATAAAATGTTTTTAATCGTAGTGGATGCATTTAGCAAATGGGTTGAATGTTTTCCTATGACTTCTTCGTATGGGTCGAAAGCCGTCATAAGTAGACTTAACGAGTTAATGTCGCGTGTAGGTATTCCTAAGGTTCTAGTGAGCGACAATGGTACTTCGTTTACGAGTGAGGAATTTAAATCTTTTTGTTTGTTAAACGGTATTAAACATATTTGCTCGCCGCCCTATCACCCGCGTAGTAATGGCCAGGCGGAAAGTTTTGTTAAAATAATAAAGAAAGGTTTAAAGTCGATCATTCTTACTAATGAAAATAAAAAAACTGTTCAAGAGAGAATTTTGAAGTTTTTATTCGATTATCGGAACTCCAAAAACAGTACAACCGAAAAATCACCCGCGGAATTAGTTTATGGCCGTTCACTACGATCCAGGTTAGATTTGCTAAATCCTATCCATCCATCGTTGTCTTTGCCGGACCTTTCTCAAACTGTTCGCGTTCATCAGTCTTCACAGGCTAAAAACTACAGGGGGAAACTGAGACCTTCTTTTAAGTTAAATGAAAATGTGTGGATTACTAAAAACTCTAGCAATAATAAATTCTGTTGGATGGAGGGTGTGGTTAAAAACAGGATTGGGAATGTCATGTATTCGATTTACGTACCTAAACTGGGCTGCGAGGTAAAAAGACACATCGATCAAATCAGAACATCGGGATATTCACCTGATTCGGAAAATAAGCTTATTTGGGACCCAAACGTCATCCCCGACCTGCAATCTGGTCAATTGTCGGAGAATCAGTCTTCTGGGATAAATTCAACCCTTGACGTTTCAAGAACAGCTATGGATTTCCCAGCGAGTGAGTCTTTTCAACACCCCGAGAGAGAGAAGGATTGTTCAGAAGCTGAAACTGGAATTTCGAGTTCGCCTGAAATGTCAGTCAACCCTCGACGTCTAGCGATATCTCCGGTATTTTATTCGCCTTAAGGAAACCTTTAAGTTTTTCTTACGTCAATGAAACTGACCCTATTCCACAGAATCTTGATAGTGTTCGCTGTCGGCGTAATCGTCCTAAAGTCAATTATAAGCAATTGTTATAGTTATATATGTTAAATGGGTCGTAATTTAAGGGGAAGGGATTGTTAAGTATTTGTTTATGTGTGTGTGAGTGTGCGCTGCGCCGCACGCGCATCTGTTCTATTAAAGTTAGTGTTCAACTGGCTACCGTGTTGTTCATTACTTTTCACCCTTCAATTTAACTATAGAACAGTTAACAAGTCGTAGTAAAACAATTCGAGATTAAAATTAAAAGTTTTACGTTAACAATAATAGACATATTTTTTTAGTTTCTATGAGATCAGACAACTTACATCTGCAGTGTAAGATCGGAGAATTTAATTCTAAAGTAAGAACCTTAACTACTATTTGGAATGAAATTCTTTAAAACAGTTCTGTTGGCGAGATATACAAAGGTACGCTTTACATTTGATACACCATGTTTTTGTGCGACTATTACAGTCTTCTAGCTGACATACTCTCGGTGATTTAATATCATTAAATTCAGGTAGATGGTCGTATCCGTCATATCTCAGAGTATCTGAAGGTTTGATAGCTCTATATTATTTGCGCAAGTTTACTGGGGCTTCACCACCAGCTGCGATATCCACATTAATGTCTAAAGGGCGCTCTTTATCAGGCACATTCATCAAAATATCTGCTACCTGTAGGCGAAAGTCCAACAAATCCAGTGTTTGCTTTCGGGGGTAGTTGTTAGCAGTACAGTCAATTTTATATGCCCTCCATGAATTTGCAAGTGCTAGATCATAAAAGGGGATAATTACTTTGAGTGGCCACTTTTTAGTTTTGATAAATGTACGGTAGTATTCCATCTGCTGATCTAGCACGTCTACACCACCCATATGTTGATTATAGCTTTGGATTACTTGTGGAGCAGGTACATAAATATATTTTCGCAATTTTTTCTCCCATCGCTTTACATTCACGGTGTTTGAAGAGCCAGTGCAATTAGACGCCATGAGAACAGATTTATTATCCTTCCACTTCACAAGCACCGCTGGTGATCTAACCATTTGTTGACTCTCGCCACGGGTCATATTACAATCTTTTTTAAATTTCAATGATGCTCTATTGGGAACTCTATTTAGCATTATTGTACCTGTGCTGTGAATATTACGTTTGTCGAGTTCTTCAATCAACGGAATTGTTGTGAAGTATCTGTCGTGATACACACAGCTACCTGGAGGTATACTGCGGGATAGATGTAAAATTACCGACGGTCCAAGTCCCAATGATGTGTCATCATCAAACATGGTTTTAGCCCCTCTATATATTTCGAAGTCTAACATCAGACCTTCACTGGTCGTCAATACAAAATTTTTCAAACCCACAGGCCTAGGTTTATTTTTCACAACTTGACGCAAAGCACAACGACCTGTGAAAGGGATTATTTGCTCGTCAATGGAATAATACCCGGGAACTCTTTCTTGCTTGTAGCATCATCGTCTGAACCTTCCAAAGGGGATTATTAACATTATTTTTTGATGGTATATCACTGTCAACTACATGTAGAGAGTTTCTGATGGTCAAGAAGCGATCACGGCTCATAGTGTCAACAATTTTGGGCATAGACATGCCTGTACGCCAATACATTGGCAATCGAGGATAGGGTATACAACCCATGAGGACATGAATACCAAACAGTTTCGTGATATCTACCCTAGTAGTTTTTAACTCTTTACCATATTTTCGCAAGTGGTACAAGTTCGTATACGTACTGCAACGGTCGTAGAAATCATCATCAAAATATTCGGATAAATATTGAATTGGTGACTTGACTGATTTTTTGGGACAGGTAGGATAATCATGAAGTTTATCGTCAAAATGCATGGCCATCCATGGCCGTTGCCGACCATCGGCGTTCCTGCCTCGAGACGGCGCTGGACGTCCAGATACATCAGGGACTGGCTCTTGAGTGTCCGCATGCAGAGGGTTCAAAGCATCATCTGCCAGATCAAGGTTTTCCAAGAAGTGTGGGTTGAATTCATGTTCATCGTGGTCCAAATCTTCTATCTCTGAGTTAGCTCCATCTCCTAAAGCCTCGAGGATTTGATCGTCGTTTAATTGTACCGCTACAAGGCAAATAAAATACAAGCAATAGAAAAAATTACGTTTTTAAATATGTACATCAAATTACGTTCATACATCTAAGGCACACGATCGTGCATGTACACGTTTATGAGTTTTAAGTCTAAAAAGCACTTGTATAAAGATGCAAATCGATTACAATATTGTAATTTACCATGTTAACTAGCGATTTGGATAATAATTTGAACAAAAAATTTGTTGTGGCGCTATCGACGGCAAACACTTTCGAGTGAAATGCCCTCCGAACACGGGTTCTTTTTACATTTTAATTACAAACATTATTTTTCCACAGTACTTTTGGGTATAGTTAATGCAGAATGCCTATTCATATACATATGTACATGTAGGATCATATGGCAAAGAATGCGACAGCGCGACTTTTTCAAGATCAAATACAGGAAGAGCTATATACAGTAATAATTTCCCATTCCCTCCAGAAAAAGGTTTACCTGGCGCGGAACACATACAACTACCTTATGTATGTGTCGGCGATGAAGCCTTCAGACTAACTGAGCATATGATGAAACCATATCCTCAAAATCAAAGCAGAGAAGACGTTACAATAACCGTATTCAACTATGGTTTATGCCACGCACAACGTACAAGTGAAAACGCATTTGGATTGCTTTGTCAAAGATTTAGAATATTTTATACTCCAATTTCTGTTAATGTTGAAACGGCAAATCTCGCAATTGCTGGCTGTTGTTGTTCAGAAAGATTCACACGATTTTGAGAGCACTTTAAACCCATCATCATCCTGTATCACAACACAGTCTGTAGTACCTCTCGCTCGTAGTGGTGGTAATTCATCTATTTCTACTATGAATGTAAGAAATGAACATAAAAACTATTTTAATAGAGTTGAGGGATGTGTACCTTGGCAATAATAATAATAGGCAGGTACTTACTTTCCTTTAGATTGATGTTTTTATAATTTTTGTCGTTCAAACCATAGAGAATACGATTAATTTAAACTTGTTCAATAAGTAATTCATCTTGGTCCTTACTGAAATTCAATAAATTCTTCGGCATTTTGATAAAAAACACTGTTTTATTGCTATTTGTCAACCCAAACGTCCAGCGTTTATGAGCACAAGTCGCTCACTCAGCGATCCGTACGTTATGCGCAGCGTATAAATTATGCGCTCTGCGTTTGTGCGCATCTAATAACCGATGCAGGTTTATTTTCATACTAACAAACTCAACGCATAAACTCAGCGCATGTACGCTGCGTTTATGCGTACCAAAGAGCCCCCACCTTTATGGATTAAAACACACACTTGTTTTTCCGCGAATGTTTGTTCTTCTTCCCTTTTTTTCACGTATTATGTACACATAAATAAATAAATATCTTGGGACATTTCACACATCGTCATCTGGTCCCAAAGTAGGCACTTGCAGGGCTTGTGTTATGGTGACCGGACAACTGATAACATACATACATAGATACTTTTTTTTACACCCAGACACAGAACAAACACTTATAAATAAATAAATAAATATAAAGATCGCG